>CM053786.1:703280494-703390494 GCA_028749045.1 Cupressus sempervirens | reverse complement strand
ATCTTCACACTAATTTTTGATGCATTGCACTTTGAATTCATCTGAATCTTCTAATTTATCACATAATATGGACCTCACAAATTGTGTTGTACTGCTAGGGATGACCAAATTAGGATCAAGTATTGCCATAACTTTTTTAAATGATTGCAAGTGTAGACTAAATTCAACATGATTTCTACAACAACAAGTTTCATGCATCTTATTTATGCGTAGAAAGGAAGGACGTAAACTCTCAAACATTCTCTGACATATTTTGACATTTGAAAATTCTTATTTGAATGCTTCAAAAAGTTCACTTTGAGTTATATCTATGAAATGTTTTAGATGTTCAATTTTGGCCCCTATTTCTTGATCTTTAATTTGTATAGTATCACGCCTGTTCGAAGAAACACGAGAATGTGTGGTCCAAAATTCAATAACTTGTCTTTTTACTTCTTCAAAAATCTTGTCTTTTCAAGGAACTCTACAAATATTCACCCAGTTATTCTCAACGTTATCATCTAGCATATTTCTCCTCTGTAAGGAAACTTGGCAATAAAGAATATAATCGTTTCCACATAACTCATAATAGATCTGAAATAAACACGAAATTAAAATCCACATGCAAGAGAATAGACAACATACTCACAAAATTGTGACACAAGATATACCTTGAAAAACGCTTATTGAGGGAAAAACCCAGCTTCCAAAAGCATCCATCACCATGTATTATTCAGAAAAAATACCATTGTAATACAACCATGAAAGCCTTCATGGCCATAGCCACAACTGAGAAAACTATGTGAACAAGCATGAATCCACATATCCCATGCCATGCTTCCAACCTTCACAAATGCTCCCTTAGCTAACCTATCAAGCCTTGTCCCGCTCGACTCTTGCCTTTCTCACTCTTACTCTCTCTACAACAACTACCCTTGTGGTTGCTTATATAGTAGCAAGTCCCACAAAACCACTAAGTGGTATTACAGAAACCATGTGCTAAAACCATGTGCTACCTAAACCACTAACCCCACATTTAATATTGGGCATTTAATTCTTTTCTCCAATATTAAATAATTACATAAAATATTATCACAATGTTACAATACAACTCATCAAGAATATTCCATGAAAATCTTTACATGTTGCACGTCCATCTAGGCACAACATTACATAATAAAATAAAATAATAAAATATAACAATATTATGCAATGTGTGCAACACCCATTATCTCAACAATCTCCCACTTGTTGTATACATTGCATAGGGTCAATCCATAGCCACATAAATGAACAAGGGAACAATCCCTCCCAGCACATCCACCATCATGGATCAAAATAAATCAAGTGCTCCATCCTGGTACCCACAACAAAATCAAAGTATCCAACATCTCAAACATGAATGATCTCACCTCCTATTATGCCACTGCCACTGGACATACATAGAAGCGATCCAAAGAGAAAGCCACCCAACCTGTCACATTAGAAGATCATAAAATCCTGTACCAACTAAAATTCCAAGCACAAATAACCTGATCCAAAGGTAATCACATGTATCCATAGTTGTCAAAATATCCATAGCTGAAATAACACCCACAAAAAGTGCCAAACCCATCCAACTATCCATACCTCAAAAGTATAACAAGTGAATCTCATATCACCGACATATCCAATCTGTAACCTGGAATCACAAGCCTGAAGAGAAATACCTGCCACATCTATACCAAGAAGCTCCTACTGCAAAAGATAATGTCAAATCTATAACCAATCCACTCAACATATCTCAAAGAAGTGAATCCATGTAGTAACAAGGACATCCACAATACATCAACTGATAAGCTACAAGAACAATTCTCATAACAAGTCTCCAATGCTCTCCCAAGTTCTCCACAACCAATAGAAGAAAGAGATAAAGTAATAACCATGTCATCTCTCACATGACATACATGAGCACAAACCAGTGATCACAATCTCTAACCAATCTCAAATCCAATGTAAACAAAACTGAACATCTAGGAAGATAACCAAGACCAGAGAAACCATGCAAATCTTAACCTGTCCTTCTACACACACCTCTAGATGTAAACTGTGCAAGTATGATCTCCTCCATAAAACCCCAACAAGAAGCCTCAACAACACCCAAACCATACCATATAACTAATCATGGATGTAAGCCTCTCACAAGAAGATCAAACTCATAAACCATTCCTAAACCAAGGAATAACCATTCCTAATCCAAGGAATATGACCAATATAAAACCATCTCCCAAACTCAACCAGCATAACAACATATGCACATGGAGATAACCAATGCTAAACCATCTCTCAAATGAACCCTCCAGAAGTAACTCATGTACCATAGCTCAAGATCCATATCCATGAAAGAAAAGCATAAATATAATGCAACTGAGAGAAAGAATGGGCTATACCTCTAAAGTAGCAAACCGCCGAGTAGACCAAGAGTGGGGAATGACAATGCTCATCAAGATACCCAAGTCTCCAACCAAGACTCATCTAAGAACAATCTCCTCTCAAGTCCATATCAGGTGACTGCCCCTCAGAATTTCTATTGAAACCATCAACCATCCCAACAAATACTTCTCTGATCCAAGAGAAATCAACATCACCACCATCTCTAAGTATCCATGAGCACCTGTAACCAATCAATCCATGTCAATTCCAAATGCAACATAGCAATATCATGAAGTATCCAGGTTATGATCAGTGTACTCAATACCAAGAAACTAAACCAAGATCAATGTCAAAGTTCCAACCATGGCCTAAGGAACATAAACATGACAACATGATCTAAACCATCTCAACCAAAGAGATAACATGCTCCATATGAACATACTATAACATGTCACAACTCTAAATGCGTATCAAGAGTATACCATGACATAATAATGAAATCATCCTCATACTAAGGATAACATGCCTAAAAGCATAAACCAAACCTTTGCCAAGAACCTTGTGAGTCCTCAAGATGCAATCATCTCCACACACTATGAAGAAAACCATCTCCACATACCAGGAAGAACCATCTCCACATACCAGGAAGAACCATCTCCACATACCATGAAGATAACCAAGAACTCCACGAGTCTTCAAGATCTAACCATCTTCACACACCATGAAGATAACAAGTGCACCATGAAAATGTCAAAGACGCTTCTACAGCAACAAGATCTAAAATAAATCTCCAACATCTGCAAACACTCAATAAATATATCAATGCCAAAAAAAAAAAACTCCAACTCAACTGTAGTACCAAGTCACCTATGGCATCATAAAATCCATCTCCTACATGAAGATCCAAACCAAACTAGGAACTAATCTTGCATTTTCACCTCATCACTGTCACAAGCTCCCCCTAAATCGTGTATCCAAGCTATCCATGACATCATGATGAGAATCCATCCTCAAACCAAGAAGATATACCACCATAACCAAATCAGAAATCCAAGCTAATGAACATCAATGATGTACCTGTATAGCCAATCATGTCATGCCAAAATCCATGGCACAATGATCACATCCATGAATCGAGCATCTGGCTCTCAAAGTGTCCAATCTATCAGCATAAAATAGTCAACCACAATCCTCCACCATGACTGTACCTGGTAACAACATCTCATCCCTTTTATATGAAAAAAATAGTAAATCATGTGACTTAAGGCATAGACAACCCAAATCCAAGCCACCAATTTGAATATGCATCAATAATGAAAGATCAATGGGTAAAGACAACCCATAACCAAGCTATAAATGCAACCTGTAAGTATAGACCGCTTACAACACTGCACAACTTGTAGATCCAACAAGTCATTATACATATCCAAACCAAACACTGATAACCATATCATCATGAGACCAAACTTGAGTATACAATGACATCAGATCTTAAATCTCCAATGCCATAAACTCACAATGTTACCATAGTTAAAATATGTCTATAAACTGTTCAGATAAATATATCAACAAATAAATCATGCCAAACCTACACTAAATCTAAACCAATTTGTAGAGCTCTCCAAGAGCTTTTCGTTGACTACTCGAAGTCCAAAATTTGACTCCGTATGCCCAAGTTATGTCCCAATCCATGCTCAAAATAAATAACATCTTACTTTAGGGCTCTTAAAACCTAAAAAAATATCAAAATCATAGAACCAAACCTATACCATGTTGTAGTGCTCTGAATTAGCTTTCCAACGCCTATAAGAACTCTGAAATTCAATATTCTGAGAGAAAGTTATGGCCGTTTTACTAAGACAGTCTTTTTACCATTTGTAGTACGATTTTTCATTTTTTATTTTTTTCAGTGATGAAAATTCTAACGGGATTAAATTTGACGGCCATCATGGGCTGAAACCAAAAAACTCTTTCATTTCCTCTGAACATGGCCAAACTAGGGCATGTTATATATCAAAATTTATGAAAATGTTGACTCGGATCCAATTGTGAGGTTTGTTTTTACCCAGGAGCTCATTTCTACAAGCTACCCCCCAAAACCCTCATTTTAAATGAAACATACGAAAAAATCTATATATCTTGCCCTTTCTTTTATCCTCTCATGCATTCCCATGGATTCAATCTAGGGTTACAATAATAAAACCATAGCTCTGATACCACTTGTAAAGAAACTTGGCAATAAAGAATATAACCGTTTTCACATAACCCATAATAGATCTGAAATAAACACGAAATTAAAATTCACATGCAAGAGAATAGACAACATACTTACAAAATTGTGACACAAGATATACCCTGGGAAACCCTTGTTGAGGGAAAAACTCAGCCTCCAAAAGCATCCATCACCATGTATTATTTAGCAAAAATACCATTGCAATACAACCATGGAAGCCTTCATGGCCATAGCCACAACCGAGAAAACTACGTGAACAAGCACGAATCCACACATCCCATGCCATGCTTCCAACCTTCATAAATGCTCCCTTGGCTAACTTGTCAAGCCTTGTCCCACTTGACTCTTGCCTTTCTCACTCTTACTCTCTCTACAACAACTACCCTTGTGGCTGCTTATATAGTAGCAAGTCCCACAAAACTACTAAGTGGTATTACATAAACCATGTGCTACCTAACCCACTAACCCCACATTTAATATTGGGCATTTAATTATTTTTCCCAATATTAAATAATTACATAAAATATTATCACAATATTACAATACAATTCATCAACAATATTCCATGAGAATCTTTACATGTTGCACATCCATTTAGGCACAAAATTACATAATAAAATAAAATAATAAAATATAACAATATTATGCAATGTGTGCAACACCCATTATCTCAACATCCTCTTTATGTATCTCTGGATAGTTCTTCTAGATATATGCAGTACATCAGAAATTGCACGTACCTGTTCTCTATGTGTCAATTTTCTACTAGATATAGTAGTCATCAATGCTCTGCGTGCATTACTCAAATCACCTCCTCGAGTTGTGTTGTCAATTTTGTTATAAGCATTTTGCAAGTTTTCAACTATTTTTTTATTAATATTATGGGCATGGCTTTTCCTGTTATCAATACCCAACAACTCTAAAACAGGTCTCATATCTTTTCTCCTAAATAACTTGACAAATAATTGTGCCTGTCCAAATATACTTTTATCCTTGAAATATTCATCCTACACATTCTGACAATGCTTTCTGATAGTGTTATCATTTATCATATCTTTAGATGGAATTTGGTTAAAAAGTAGTTCTTCATCCAAATCCATCAAATTTTTTATGCTTTCTAATTTGTCTCTATCAATAGAACTACTAGTTTCTTCCTCTTCATTAATTTCATTTTCTTCATGAATCTCATCATGTTCAGGAATTTCATTAGGTTGGTTTTGATCATGTTTTGTATGGCCTTTCATTTTGTCATCTCTTTTTTCTATCATATTTCCTTGATATTTTCCTTTTACTACCCATTGAATATTTCAATCTATAGAAAGAAAAATAAATAAATTTAGATTTCACTAAATATTAGCTAATGGTTCAATATATAATACATAAAAATAAAAATAATTAGAGGAGAAAAAAAACACCTTCAAAATATTCGATCATTTGCAATATTGATTAAATATGTAGAACAGTTGTTGAAAATTGCTTCAAAATTAATTGTCTTTTGAAAAACCTCTTCCAATTTTTGCTGTCCCTATATATTTAATTTAAAAAAAAAGAAAAAACAATTTTTTTTAATATCAAATAGTCACATTAACTGCTGGCGGTTTACTTTGCCGACAGGTGTTTCGACCAAAACTGTTTCGACCGAAACAGTTCTGACCGAAACAGTTCCGACCGAAACAGTCTATGTGGTAGCCTATGTGGTAGCCAAACAAATAAAAATCAGAACTTCTGTAAACCTCTCACTTTGAAGGCCAATTTGACCTACTAAATTGAAGTTTTTTTTAAAACTAAAAATATACTTTTGTAGTTCTCGGAGTCACGATTATGATCATATAATTTTTTTTAAAATTTTGATTATGAATAATATGTTATAATTTAAAAATATTACAAGTAGGTATCTTAAGATTCAGGAAGATGTCTATTCAAAAATAAGAAAAAAATAGTAAATCATGTTAAATTTTTTTATTTTATTTTTATGCTTCACTAGAGGAGAGAGTCTTCTTCAAAAATATGTAATTTGTTTTAAAAAATATGTAGATTTGATGGAAAAAGTTTGACTGGAGAAAAAAATTGTCTATTTTTGATAACTTTGGCTTTGACCAGTTATAACTTCAAAAATATTAGCCGAATTTCAATTTTTCTTTTTCGGTGCACTAGGTATACATGTTAACTCTAACATATTCCAAAATCAAACCAAAATATGATTATTTGCATATATTTGTTTGACGAGAAAAAAACTTTATATTTTTAGTATTTTTAAAAAATTAAAAAATATACTTTAAAAATTCAAAAATAAATAAAATTTTCACTCAATTTATTTAAAAAAAATTATAGACATAAAACTCATCCAATTTTACACATTTCATTAGTTTAAATCATCTTCAAATTCTAAGCACAAATGCCACTTTTATTTCGTTAAAGTTGAAGACTTTAAATTCCGATATCACTTCTCCTTTATAAAAGGTGACACAGGTTTGCGCTTTTACCCTTGGGCTATTACAATACAAAAATATGAAAGACTCACACTAAATAAAGCAACAATAGACATTGAAAGAAGAGGAAGGCACATATTGACATTTACAACAACATCAAGAGTAAAAAAATTGAACAACCTTCGAATTAACCCAGCTACCGGGAAAAAAGAAGAAGCCCATCTATAGTTATTATCACCAAGCTCACTACCCACACAAACCAATATTAAAGCAAAACAAGTAAGCACACAGTATACCCTCTATTTTCTCATTAAATATAAATTTGATCGTACATTCAAAATATAAGCACAAAATCCACTTTAATATTACTTACTAAGTTTATCAACAAATTACAGGCAAATTATAATGGTTGATTCCATACCTCACTGTGGCTGAATGTTTCTCAAACATGCATGCAAATCTTCATGGATATGAAATTACAACTATTGACATTAAGGTCAATTTGTCTATCAGTGACTCAACACTTAGTCAATTGATTACATTGCTATCAAGCTCATCATTCAGTTTACAGTGTTAACCAAGTGATTCAATTATTCCCAAGCCAAGTAGTCAAAATACAATGTCTATTGAGCACCTGAGTTAGTTCGCAGTGCTTTCCAAGCTACATAGTACTTACCAAGCTTCAAAGACTAAGTGCAAACCAAGCATAAAAGAGGCTACTGAGTTATTCAGTGGAAGTAAAGAAGATCATAGTGTTAAACAAGAGCTATAGTGTTAACTAAGTTCTATAGCGTACTCTACAAAGCTCACAATGTTAACAATGTGAATCTAGTGTTGACCGAGTCATGCAGTCTCAACTAAGTGATTCAACAACTACTAAGTTTCTTAGTGTTCACTGAGTCACACAATGCTGACCAAGTTCAACCTACTTGGAAGTGATTAGTATGGAATGAGCTTCAAGTTCAACCGAGTGCCAATTTTTTTTGAGTGTTGACAATATTTTTCGTGTATCAGGACATCATCGAGTTTGTCTTTAGAACCCAAGTTACTGCAGTTGGGTCAACTTTGTGAATTATGATGAAATTGTTATTATAGCAAACTCTAGTAAGTTTTGATTTGGATTGGTATATGTGTAATGCATTGTATCATATCCAAAGTAGAATGTGAAAAGAATATGATGAATAGAAGTGTGAATTGAAGAAATCTACAAGTAGTACAAGGGACAACAAAGATTTACCTATCATAGTCAGGTGATCATTGTAATTCAAGGAATCTCATTTAGCAAATCAGAGTTTCAGATTAGAGATTAGACACTAGTTCATCCTAATAGGTGCATCAGTCAAATCCTTTAACATGACAAACTTAACAATATTTTTCTAAGTCTCTTAACCAAGTGCATACTTCATTGTATGTTTGTAAATCCTCTAACTAGGTGGACCTCACAGTCCTTATTGCTCCTAAGAGGGTAGATCACTAGTAGTGGTCAATTGTGAGCTTTAATAGGATAACTTTATACTATAGTACTAAAGCTTGTGGGTATCATCCCCACTGCAATTTTACTTTTTAATTGAAAGGTTTCTGGGTGACCATATCTTGTGTCAAATTGTTATCAATTTTTTATTTCTTTCACTCTTTCATGCATGCAATTAGATCAAAATATTATATGAAGGATTAATTGGTGAAGTTAGATAAATTTTTATTGGTTCTTGATTCTCCCCTCCCTTCTTAGTAACCTTGTCTATCTTATATTTCTAATAATTGGTATCAGAGCTTTTAGTTCTCACATCAAAAGTTGAGTAGCTTGAGAAAATATTAGAGGTAATGGAGGTATATAAGCTAGATGAGGCTATTGACAATGAAAATTTGGATCTAGAATTGGCCATTGGACAACTCAAAAAAAGAAAGAAGAAACTCTCTCAATCATTGAAAATAAGGAAAGATCTTGTAGTATAAATGAATGACAATCTTTATATCAAAGAAATAATTGAAGACATATGTCTAGAAAGAAATTTAGATGAAGCTAATGAAGATATCAAAGACCCATTAGAAAAGAATTCCAATCTTGAAGAAGAAGTCAGAAAGGTGAAAAGAGAGCAAGAAATCCAATCAGTCAAATTATGTAAAGTCATGGAAGAAAAAGACAAAGCCAAAGAAGAGAGAGAAGAAAAGAACAATGAAATTCAACAACTATCTCTTCAGCAAGAAGACATCATTGATAAACTCAATAGTGAAAATGAAGAGCTTATGAATCTAATATCAAATAATGAAAGGCTGCAAAATGATCTTAGCATTGAAAAGAAAACCTATGAAAGAATGATGAAATCTTAGGAAATCATGAACCAATTGAATGAATAAAGTCAGTATAGACACAAAGGAAAAGCTAGAATAGGATACACAGAAGAAGGTGAATCATCTTAGCAAGGAGCTCAAAAGAATAAAATACCTACTTACAATCATTGTGGTAAGATAGATCATACATCAAACAAATGGTGGAGTAATGGACAAAATTCAATGGAAATTGTTACAGTTGCACTAAGCATGGTAATAGAGCAAGTGAATGCATAGAGAAACATAAGTTTAAAGGTAAATATCACAATTGAAAGAAACAATGACACAAATCTTCAGAGTGCAAAACCAAGAAGTCGAACCCAGTAGAACAAATTGCGAAAGTAATATTTGGATGGGATTACAATACATGGTGTAGATGTCACTACTATGGTGACTTTGGGAACATTAGAGAAAAATGTGTGAAACATCAAATGAGGAAAAGAGATACTACAAAATTGAGTTTTATTTGTACAAAACTTGAACATCTTTCCTAGAATTGTATGAACACAGGTAGAATGAAGATGAAAAGAAAGCCAAAGCTGACAATATTAGAAAAAAAATGAGGTAGAAATGGGTACCAAAATCTCCAAAGAATGCAAGACAAAATCATGAAGTTATTAACAACCAAGTCAATGAGTTGGGTGGCTCAATCCTTTCAACTTAGTCCCTTATGGAGATAACTGGAATTGTGTTTCAAAAAAATTCATCTAACATCAGTTCCAACCAACAGGAAGAAAGATCCATATCAATATTCAAGGTGCACAATGATCATCAATCATAATAAAAAGATAAAGACCTTATTGAGCAAGGTCGGGTCGCAAGACCTTACCAAGAAAGGTTAGATTACATATTGTTTCAAGTTACAGAGTTGGTAGTTCCTACCAAGTGTTGGTGACTCTACCAAGTTGTAGATGTCTCCCAAGAATTAAAGACTAAACCGAGTGGAGGAAAACCTATCACTGAGCGAGTATGAAGTACGAATCATTAATGGTGATTGATAAATAGGAAATTCGTTAAAAGGAAGAAATCAAATGCATTGTTTCACTGCGAATTTCTGGAGCTATTTGTGAAAAGAAAATTCAGAGCCCTTAAGTGATTTGAGCATTTTTTGTTGAAGATTTCCTGCGTTCTCAAAAACCCTATCAAGAAAATGACATCATCAAGCAACAAAGTCAAAAAAGGTGTGATGTCCCCACTCTGATATATAATTTAAATAATAAATAAGTATTATCTATAAAGTAATATTAATAATAATATTAAAATGATAATATTTTATAAAGTAATGTTATACTATATATCATATTATAGTAATACTAATATGATATAATACATAATACTATTATGATTAAAATATATTTTACTATGAAATGCTAAATGTATTATAATATAATAATATATACTTGATATATTAATAATATAATTATTAATATACTTTATGACATTAATATAACTAACCTTATTAATTAATATAATTATATCATTAATATAATACAACAAACCTTATTAATTAATATAACAATATTATTAATATAATAATCATTATTGGAAGGACGTGACTCTTTGGAAAACACATATAAATATCGAATATCAAAGAGTGAAAAAGGATATCAGATAAAATAATAAAAAAGATCTATAGAGTCAGGGTTTTAAATCTGATGTCCAAAAAGGGGACATTACAAGTGGTATCAAAGCACAAATCCTACTAGCCTGTGCTATAGCTATTAAAGCTACAAATTTGTAACAGAATGAAATGACAAATATTTGGAACATTACAAATTTTTTGATTGAATTGGCATCAAAAGGGAAACATTTTTTCAAGTCAGCAATTAATACTCAATTTAGCATTTGCTAGGAATAATGAAAAAAAAATCCAGGGAATTCACCAAGATTAATTATGCAAAGCCAACTACATGCTGGACTGGTTTAAGTGACAAATTTGATAACAAGGCCAAATTGTGGATTTAGGGATAAAATGATAGGCTCCAACAATGGGAATATCATAAATCTTCAACATCTAGATATGTCTGCAAACGATATCAAACACAGGTCCAAGTTTAGGGGAATTTGCTTATAAAGAATCAAAGGTTTTGTACGAGAACTTTAAAATTGGAAAGAGATATACATTCAACATTCTATATATATAGAAGATAGAATTAACATAGAACAATGGGGAAGATATTAGATATCAAATAGGAGACAATCATCCATACAATAGTTCCAATAAACTAAAGCTCGTGGAGGAGTTTATTTGATGATATGACAAGATTCAACTAGGTGGGCAAACAAAGTCAATTCATTGTTTGAGTTTGCAATTTATTATTCAAGCCAAGTTTCCATTACAAACATCATTTGTGAGTGGATTTCTTATTCCTCAACACCGTCAAATATCAACATAGAAGAATTACATGGACGCATACAGGAGAAAGGAAAGACTAATAAAAATTATAGCTTATAAAATGAGAAGCTATATATGAACTGGAGGCATCTACCATTACTTACATGTCGTGACTCTTGACATTACCATCAAAGGATAACAAGTCAACAATTATAGTTCAACATAATTTGATAAAAAGGAAACAATAAAGAGAGATACTTAAGATTATGCAATGATAGGAAGATAAGAACTAGTGGTGCGAACTTGGAAAGGGATGGGAGATAAAGCATTTGGATAATACAAAATCATCGATGGAAAATAGCGGCTCCACACATTAGTAATTGGTGCAACCTTTAGAAAATTAAATATATATGATTTGAATGATTAATATCAAAGTCAATCAGTGATAAGAGAGATTAAATTAGGTTTGCATACATGCCCAAGTCTAATCCAAAGGGATCAATTCTTGAATACACCAAGACATGTTACATGTGTAGATTGATTATCACATCAGATCTCCAGATTGCATTAGAACTCTAGATTAAGGAATCATTTTGAAGTGATTAAACAAAGGTGAACTGTATCATGTATTTATACTATCAACAACTAGATCCATTAGATAGAGTTCAAAGTCACTTCTTATAGAACTTATCCCTATTATAGTTAAAAAATATAATTGATACAGATAAGTCTTAATGAAACGTGGCCACAAAAATAAATTAAAGAAGGTTTCAAAGGATTAAGAAGTGGCCAGTACAAGTGATGAATAGACCTATATTGGTGAAGATTGTAGCGATAAAAAAGTGAGCTTTTTGGTGAACCCAAGATGGGTAAAGGTAAGTAAGAATACAAATCGGGTAAAGGTAAGTAAAAATACTAAATGGAATTTTACCAAAGGAAACTATCAATGAATGAGAGTAAAAGCATGAGGAACATCATCCAATCATTATAAATAGAGATACTCCTAGTGGTATCAACGATGGAAAAAGGTAAGTGAGCTACATGATTAAAGGTAAATATCCTTGTCCCACTTATTTGTTTCTATAGGAAAGCATTAAATGGAATGATATAATTACATAGATGTATATTATTCAATATCTTATGACAATTAGCAATCAATAATGTTTTGTCTACCATTAAGCTCTACAGTGTTGATATTGAATCTTAATTGGAATTAGTTTCCAAATTATTTTTTCCAATAACTATTATGCCAAAATTTGCCTATAAGAAAGAAACAAGGGATTATTTCTTCTAACAAATATTGAATATTTGAATATCTATTATCAATAATTATAATTGATTAGTTATCATGGAGTGATTGAACCCCTAAGATGATAGGGTTATAGTTAAATTATTATCAAATAAGATGATTACAATTAAGTAATGATTGATTAGAATTAAGTTTTCAAATTCTCATATTGAATTTTAAGTGATATTAGTTTTCAATTGTTATCACAAATAATTTTGTTAAACTGACTAAATTATTTAAGGTCATTAACTCCAAGTTGAGATAAGGCCTGTAGTGGAATGGACTAGGTGACATCACTCAAGGTACTAGATAAAGCCTACGGGTACTGGGTAAGGCCTACGGTGACAGGATACCTCAAGGTACATCATACAAAGGCACCTTCTTGGAAATAATGATTGGAGAGAGGTAACGACAATGAGGGCGAACGGTGAGGCCCACTGGTTGGGTAATAGGGCACCCTATTATGGTTCCTCCTCCTATATTTTAATAATAAATTAAGTTTCTAATACTTCAAAAAGACTATGCCTTTGATTGTAAAGTAGTTTGATAAAGGTTAAATTTGTTGTATTCTTTAAAACTAAGAATATAAATACTTTTTTTCAGGATTTGTTATAAGAAGTTCCTTAATAAGGATAAATATTACCTCCTAAGTAGACCACCTTGATGGGTGTCACAGGCTGCCATCAAGGCCAAGAGGGCCAAAGTTTCGCTCTTGGGCTTAGGTAGGAAGAATAAGATTACCATCTAAGTAGACCACCTTGATGGGTGTCACAGGCTGCCATCAAGGCCAAGAGGGCCAAAGTTCCACTCTTGGGCTTAGGTAGGAAGAATAAGATTACCATCTAAGTAGAACACCTTGATGGATGTCAATGGCTACCATGAAGGCCAGGAGGGCCAAAGTTCCACTCTTGGGCTTAGATTGATTAAGACTTGACATCATGTCAACTTTATTTAATTAAGAATTTGCCAAGTAGACTACCTTGATGGATGTCAATGGCTGCCATCAAGGCCAAGAGGGCCAAAGTTTTGCTCTTGGGCTTGGTAGGATATGGGTTTAGGACTAACTTATCATGACTAATATTTTCTTTGAAGCTATTATATACATGTACATGCTAATAATTGTTTGTGTTGCAGGATCTATGATCAAAAAACATACTAGGAAGTATATTTTATAAATTATTCTCTTTCCCTTACTTCATTGTGAAAAAATAATGTATGATGTGTTTGCATCGTGTTTGCTCCATGTCTTCATTTTCTTGCATCGTGTCTACTTCGTGTATGCTTTGTGTTTTCATTCATATTTCATAAATATCTCGTCTTTTGAATGCAAATATGTTTTGTTTGCGTATGAAAGATTTTTCTTGAGGGCAAGCAAATTCGAGAGGGGAGGACTGTGATGTCCCCACTTTGATATATAATTTAAATAATAAATAAGTATTATATATAAAGTAATATTAATAATAATATTAAAATGATAATATTTTATAAAGTAATGTTATACTATATATCATATTATAGTAATACTAATATGATATAATACATAATACTATTATGATTAAAATATATTTTAATATGAAAATGCTAAATGTATTATAATATAATAATATATACTTGATATATTAATAATATAATTATTAATATACTTTATGACATTAATATAACTAACCTTATTAATTAATATAATTATATCATTATTAATATAATTATATGATAAATATAATATAACAAACCTTATTAATTAATATAACAATATTATTAATATAATAATCATTATTGGAAGGAGATGACTCTTTGGAAAACACATAAATATCGAATATCAAAGAGTGAAAAAGGATATCAGAGAAAATAATAAAAAAGATCTATACAGTTAGGGTTTTAAATCTAATGTCCAAAAAGGGGACATTACAAAAGGTTCTAAAATGTTGGTTCATGGAGTCAATTGCAAGGCACCAAATTTCAAGTTGAGTCCAACAATTGCAAAAGCGCTTGACACAGCTGGTGCACAATCTCAAATTCTACCCAAGGTATTACTCGTGCATGACATACATTCATTTTACCACTATTACATTTAGGTGTAGAGATGAATGAAGCATTCAATGAGTTGTGTGGATGGTGTATTGAAGCATGGACATCAAAATTTGGAAACCAAGGGTTAACATATATTTCACATCTGCCAAGAGACTTTCAAGTCAAATGGATTAGATTTATTCTAAGTTGTGCTCACAATGAGTAGTTATGGTCGGACCAACCCATCCAAATTACTAAGAAAATGATTCACAAAATCACTGGGTTTCCAATGCTAAACAAAGCCAAGACAACCAAAACCCTAGGTTAGGTCGAATATGCTAAGCAGACTTGCCGAGTGCGGCAGAAGAGGCATGAAGCTTAGTTGTATAACAAACATGGAGTTGAAAGTTTGACATACATCTGATTGCATACAAAATATAAATTTCTAGTCAGTTGAACAACATATCATGCAAATTTATTGATCTTGCATACAAGGTAGTGAAGACTAATCTATCCTTCAAACTTGCTGAGTTGCTGTTGAACCAATTCAATAAGAACATGGAGAGCATCAGAGTGTCAAAGAATAACCCATGTAAGTTTGGTTCCCTTTTGACACATTTATTCTTCTTTTTTCAAAAGTTTTTCCCTTCCAAAGGTACAGTAGTATGGAGGAAGGATGTTCCTATTTTATATCAGATCAATAAATATATAGCAAAAATGGGTGAGAATTTTGACAACATAATGGATAATTATTTTGAATCATTCAAAGAGAAAATGCAAAATAGGTTTAGGATACCTAGGAGTCTTGTGGAAGAATATGAGAAAGATATCTATTTCATGGTTGATTGTGACAAAGTATACATTCAGGTAGTCAGACCTAGAGTAGCATGGGTTAAACCTCTAGACTATGAGGTTAACATTGATGACATCAAGGATATTATAGAAGCTCTATTGAATGAGCCTGTGGATCTTAAAGCCACCTAATTCATAACTTATGATGAAGCAAAAGCAAGAATTGAGCTTGAGATCAGGCTACCTCAAGTAGTAAGAAAAGGAAGGAAGATGATAGAAAAGTTAATGAAAAACACAAAGCAAGCAAGTTCTGCTCTCATGCTGATAGAAGGAAAAGGTTATGATATAGAAAATGATGATAAAGTAAAGGAATTTGAATCTAAGAAGGAAGAACCTCCCAAGAAGAAGGGAAAGGTCATCATAACTAGACCTACTAAATCCTCCCCTATTGTATTCACTAGAAGGACAACCAAATCTAAGAAGAAGTTAGGTGAAGATGAACTTGAGCAAATTATCTTCAAAAGATCTGCACCTACACTTCAATAAGTATTAAAGAAAATGGAAGAAGGAACTAGCATGGTATGTTTCAAATTTCTCAAACATGAGACAAAGAATGATGAAGAGAAAAGGCAGATTGAGGATACTATTATGGCTAAGCTGGGAAAATGGAACTATTCACTAGATGAGCTTGCACAAATTTTTTTTGATGAACTTATGAAGGTAGTAAAATTTAGATGAAAAAATGCAAAGAAAACTACCAAGGACATCTTTGAATAGACTTTGAGGCAACTCATGCTAAGTCTCAATGAGAAGGAAGTGAAGGAATCCTTGAAGAAAAATGAGAAGAAGTTTACTTTCAAGTTAAACACATGCACGATATTTTGCTTAAGGATATTCGAACTATGGTGAAGGAAACTACAACTACATGGAAGAATATTTATTAGTTGCATCAACCTAGTGACTTTGTTGTACATGTTGATGACAATGATGTTGATATCTAATTGAAAATATCATTCAAAAAGAGTAAATATTTTTGAAGAAGACATTGAATTTAAATCATTGTTTTGTCATTGACGTCAAACCTATTATTTGTTCGTAAGACAATTGCTTATATGTTTCAAGTACTATCACTTAGTTGATTGATGAGGAGGATTTGATCAACAAGATGTAATAAAAGCACCTAGAGGAAAGGTTGAGTTATGATTATTTAATGAAGTACAATGATCAGTTAAGAAAGTGATAACATGATGTATGAATGATCTACTTAAGGTTACAAAATGGCTGGCTACACTTAGAAAGTTTAGAAGAATAAGTTAAAAAAAATTTATCTGCCAAGCTTGACCAAGAGGATAGTAGGTGTAGAGAAAAGTTAGTGCAAGCCAAGTAGAAAATCAGTTGGAGCCAAGTGAAAGAAAATTCTAGTGGATGCTGAGAAAGATAATAGATGCTAAGTGAATTTTAGTTGATGCCGAGCACCAATAAGATCCAGTTGATGCCAAGTGACATAGTATGTGTTGAGCATCAACAGATTGATAATGCCGAGCTACTACATTATGACAAAGATCAAAGAGTCACCAAATAAAAGCTGACAAGTTTGTTTTCTTGGAACTTGTGAACCTAGAGGAAGATAAGATTGATGAGCTAGTGGCACAAAATTTTATGTAAACCATTTTGGAGGTGAATCCAAATGGATTCTAAGAGAAATTTCTAAAAAAGACAAGATATGGGGTAGATACATTGTATCCTACCTAATCTATCTAAAACCCTAATTTGGATGATGGATAATGAGCAGGAAAATATTGTAATTTCCTTTATAGAGGAATGTCTAGTCATGAAGCAAAAGATTTAGAGAGTTTGGTGTGAAAACCTAAGGAGGAGAAGGAATTAAGGGTTTTTCTTCATCAAGTGACTTAAGAGAAGTGTCTACAATGACATACTAAGCAAGAAAGCTGAAAGAGATGAATTATTTAAGGGTAAACAAGCTGTCAAAGCTAAAAAGAATGAAAGCCAAGTAGAATTGAGGACTGAACAAAGATCTATAATCTGCAAGTGAAGTTGTAAGTTGTATCAGATCAAAACTCC
The DNA here is from genome assembly GCA_028749045.1 of Cupressus sempervirens. NCBI lineage: Eukaryota > Viridiplantae > Streptophyta > Pinopsida > Cupressales > Cupressaceae > Cupressus > Cupressus sempervirens. The sequence continues at coordinate 703,372,609 of CM053786.1, read as the reverse complement.
ACTATTACTCTCTAATAATTGTATCAGTCTAGGGTAAATCCTTTGGATTAAGGTTGACTTAATAGTCATTGGAAAATACTTTAATAGGGTGGAATTCCAAGTGAATGGCCTAAAGTCCTCTAATAAGGCTCACTTTTAATAGGGTGATTGAAACCCCTTAATTGAGTCACATTTAACAGTGTGTATTGTAACCTTTAATAGGGTTGGCCTTTCATAGGGCATCACTTCATAAGAGTGAGAAAGGAGTGGCATGTTAGTGGTGGTTTTCCCAATTTGGGTTTCCACATTAAATCATTGTGTCAAATGTGCTAACAAATGTGTTGTGTTTCATGCTTTACATTTTTGCAAGTTGATTTGACAGTAACATATAAATTTTAGTAGATACACATGAATGCATGCATGGCTATGATTTTTTTATGGGTTCATTGAATTGTGAGAAAAGTTTTATTTATACATCTAGACCTTGAATAAATGATTCACCCCCCCCCCACTTAGTTATTCTAAAAGATTACCAACAATTGGTATTAGAACCATCTGCTTATAAGGACTAGTTTTAAGGTACTAGAAGCACAAAGATCAAGATGTCTAAAAGAGAAGTACCCAAGCTCAATAGAGATAACTTTCCTACATGGAAAAGTTTAATGAAGCTACGCCTTGGAGGACTTGGAGATCATACACAATCTTCCATTATAGTAGAGCATCTTGATCTAACAGGAGCCCTAACTATTGAAGATATGAAGAAAAATAAAGAACATAATCAGGTGATGTTGGAGATTGCCTCTGCCCTAAGCTATGCCAAATTTGATGATATCAAAGGATGTGACGTTGCAAAGAAGAAGTGGGATACCTTGACTACCATCTATGGAGGAGGCAAAAGTGTTCAAAGAGCCAAGTCTAAGAGTCTTAGAGGTAAGTTTGATGACATGAGAATGGAAGAAGGTGATACTATTGCTCAATATGTTGCTAGGATAAAAGAAGTTATTAGTGCAATAAAAGGTGCTATTGGTCAAATAAATGATGATAGTGTGCTAAGTAAAGTCTTGAGGACATTACTACCTATTTATGCTATTAGAGTTTTTGTAATCCAAGATTTAAGATGTATACCAGGAAATAATCTAACCCTTGAAGGTTTGGTATGTAGACTCAATAATTTTGACAATTACAAGCCAAAGAGTCTTGAATTAGTTTTCAAAGCTAAATTGTTATTGAAGGATTTAGAGGAGGTAAAGCAGAAGAAGAAGAAAAGAAAGATAAAATATGCATCTAGTGATAGTAATACAGATGAGGAAGACATTGAACAATTGGAAACACTATTGGCAAGAAGATTTCACAAAGGAAAAGGCAAGTTCAAAGGCAAGTTACCCATCATTTGTTTCAATTGCAATGAAGTTGGTCATATTGATGCAAGATGTATACAGAAGAAGAACTATAGAGAAGGAAACAAGCACAAAAAAAGAAGAGAAGATGATGATAGAGACTACAAAGACAAAGGTAAAAAGTCATTCTACATTGCTGATGAACATGACTCTGATGAACATGATGATGAAGTGGTATATGTTGCAATGAAGGATGAATCTGATGAGGATGAGGCAACTACACTTATGACTTGTGTGAACAAGAATGATAAATGGATTATTGATAGTGGATGCTCACATCACATGATTGGAGACAAAAGTAAGTTTGTTACCTTAACTTGTTATGATGGAAATAGTGTAAGGTTTGGTAATGATGTAGCATGTTTGATAAATGGAAAATGATCTATCAAACTCATAGACAATATTTCCTGTGACAATGCTTACTATGTTGAAGGATTAAATTATAACTTGTCAAGTGTGTCACAATTGAATAACTTGGGATGTAAAGTTGAATTTGAAAATAAAACCACCAAGATATATGACACAAATGGAAAACTAATTGGAAAAGGTGATCAAACTAGAAGTGATATGTTCTATCTAGATATAGAGGATGCTACTTGTCTTATTGGAAAATTTGATGATGTATGGCTTTGGCAGAAGAGATTATGTCATGTTAATTTTGATGATCTAGTTAGTATTAGTAACATGAAAAGAGTTAGAGGTTTTCCTAAGTTGAAGAAACCTAATAATATAGTATGAAAACAATGTTAGCTAGGCAAAATGACAAAGTCAAGCTTTAAGAGTAAAGCTTATACCTCTAAAGAAATACTAGAAATTGTTCATAATAACTTGTGTAGACCTATTGAAATGCCAAGCTACAAAGGAACTAAGTACATAATGCTATTTGTTGATGATTACTCTAGGATGATGACAATCATGTTTCTAAAAAAAAAATCTGATGCTTTTCAAATGTTTAAGTGATACTTGGCAAGAGTTTAAAAAGAAACAAGTAAAAGTCTGAAATGCTTGAGATCAAATAGTGGAGGAGAATTCACTTCAAATGAGTTTGAGATGTTCTGTAATAACAGAGGAATCAAAAGACAAACATCTGCACCTAGGAACCCTCCACAAGATGGAATTTCTGAAAGAAGAAATAGGTCTATAATGGATTGTGCCAAAACACTTATGATGGAGAAGAATGTTGCTCTTAAATACTAGAGAGAAGCTATAAGTATTGTTTTATATACCTTGAACCATGTGCAAGTCAAGAAAGGTACACATTCAACACCTTTTGAACTATGGTATGGATATCCACCTAATGTGAAATACTTTAAAGTATTTGCAAGCAAATATTATATTCTTAAAGATGTTAGGAATGGAAAGTTTGATACAAAATGTGAAGAAGGTATATTCTTTAGTTACTCCACAAGAAGCAAATCCTATGAGTGTTTAAATACTTACACTAATAAAATTGTGGAAAGTGCAAATGTGAATTTTGATGAATTTACAGAAGTACATGAGGCTGAATCTATAAAAGAACAAGAAGAATACAAATTATTTGTATTCTTCTATGAAGGAATGCCTACTGAAGAAGATGCTACAAATCAAGTTGCAAACCAATAGCAAGTCTCAGTAACTGTCAAGTCACAACCTGTGAATGCTGAGTTGTAGTCATGAACTGAGCTACATTTAGATGCCAAGTTGTAGAATGAAGAAAATGCACATTCTAATTCTGAGGTCACTATACATGAAAGAGATTCTAAAATACCTGATAGAGATGTAATCAATGACACTGAAGCTGAGAGACACAATGCAGTTACAAGAACTGCACCAAGATTGTCCAAATATGTTAGAAGACATCATCCTATAGATCAAATTATTGGAAACAAAGATGCAAGGCCAATGACAATAAATAGATTGAGAAGTGAATCATGTTTGTTAAGAATGAAGGAACCTAAGATAGTAAAAGATGTATTAGAAGATGATGACTGGTACAAGGATATGGAAGAATAAATTCAATAGATAGAGAAGAACAAAACATGGAGTCTAGTTCCTAGACCAGAAGACAAGAATGTGATTGGCACCAAGTGGGTATTCAGAAACAAGCTAGATGAGAATGATGAAGTGACAAGAAATAAAGAAAGATTAGTTTGCATAGGATATGTACAGGAAGAAGGAATTCACAATGGTGAGACATTTGTCCCTATTGCAAGAATGGAAGGAGGAAAAATTTTACTTGCTTATGTTGCATACAAAGGTTTCAAAGTTTATTAGATGGATGTTAGATCTGAATTTTTGAATGACATACTAGAAGAGGAAGTCTAAATAGAATAGCTAGAAGGATTTGTTGATGAAAATAATAAGAACATCATATGTAGATTGCACAAAGCCCTAGATGGATTGAAGCAAGCACCAAGAGCATGGTATGAGAGACTTCATACTTATCTTGTGAAGATTGGATTTGAAAGGACTGATGATAACAACAATCTATACATGAAGATAGAAAAAGGAAAAGGAAATTTGTTATTTGAAATATTTGTTGATGATATCATATTTGGAGGAAAAGATGCTTTGTGTAAGGACTTTGCAAATCAGATGAAGCAAGAATTTGAAATGTCAATGTTTGAAGAGATCAAATTCTATTTGGGATTACAATTATACCAGATGAAGTATGGTATATATATCACTCAGTCAAAATACACCAAAGAGATGTTGAAGACATTTGGATTAGAGGATTCCAGACCAGTAAGCACACCTATGGTGATAGGACTCAAGCTATCAAAGAATGATGATTCAACTAAAGTGAATCAAACGTTATATAGATCCATGATTGGATAATTGCAATATGTAGTACATAGTAGACCTGATATTGCATTAGCTATGGGGATAGTTGTAAGATTCTCTATTAATCCCAAAGAGAATCACTTGATGGCTATGAAAAGAATAATCATATACTTGAAAAGAACCAAAGAGTTTGGTTTATACTACAAGAATAATGCAAATTTTGAACCGAGAGTTGACACTAGTGCTGACTGGACTGGAAACAGTGATGATAGAAATAACACCAGTGGAGGAGCATTCTTCTTAGGAAAAAGACTAGTTACATGGACTAGCAAGAAGTAGAGTTGTACTTCCTAATCTACTATTGAAGTAGAACATGTTGCTACTGCTATAAATTTCACAAACATTGTATGGATCAAACATCTACTCAAAGGAATGAAGGTAGAAATCATAGAACCAATGATACTTTATTGTGATAATACAAGTGCTATCAATATATCAAAGAATCCAGTGATGCACACAAAGAAAAAGTACATTGGAATCAAGTATCACTATATAGGAGAGTTAGTTCAAGATAAAGAGGTGAAGATGGAATATGTTAATACAAAGGAGAAAATTGTTGATATCTTCACAAAAGCATTACCTAAGGATGATTATGAATATCTAAGAGGTAAATTAGGGGTGATACCCCTATCAAAGGCCTTGTAAGAGCTAGAGGGAGTGGCCTACATCAAACAAGTTGATCTTCATATAATACAAATTGATGCAGTGGATCTTACTTTAGGAATTGCCTAAAGTAATCAAAGAACTAAAACTACAAATTAGTCACAAACAAGGTGACAGAGGGAGAAATTGAAGAACTTAAAAAAGTCTATATCTACATGTATTAAAGATGCCAAGTGTTTAGTATATGTCTTTGGTATTGTTGTCAAAGAGGGAGAAAGCACATTAAATTGATCAAGTGCAAGAGAAATAGTGGAGAAAGTACATCATCAGAAGATCAAGAGAAAATTAGAAAGCCAAAAAGAAAAAGGGAGAAATAACAAAAATTGATCAAAAGATTAGAGAGAGAGAAAGAAATCAGAGAAAGGATCATTATCAGAGGGAGATATTCTACTAATCAATTTAGTATGAAAGAGAGACATAAGAAGGAACTCAGAGGGAGTTATATTTTGTAACCTAATCAGAAGATGGAAGTTGCTAATAGACGGAGAAATTTTAATACAAGATTTTTTTGGGGTATTGTCTTACTATTTTAACCTAGTTAGTTTGATTGAACAAGATTTTTAGCATTTGATTGACTTGGTTGATTAGTTTGGTTTGCCATCAATGCCAAAGAGGGCGATTGTTGATATTTGATTGAAAAGATCATTTGAAAAGAGTAAAGATTGTTGAAGAAGACTATGTATTTCAATCATTATTTTGTCACTAATGTCAAACCTACTATTTTCTGGTAAGAAAATTTCTTATATGTTTCAAGTACTATCACTTAGTTGATTGATGAGGAGGATTTGATCAACAAGATGTAATAAAAGCACCTAGAGGAAAGGTTGAGTTATGATTATGTAATGAAGTACAAGGATCAGTTAAGACAATGATAACATGATGCATTGATGATCTACTGAAGGTTACAAAATGGCTAGCTACACTTAGAAATTTTAGAAGAATAAGTTACACAAAGTTTATCTAGCAAGCTTGACCAAGAGGATAGTAGGTGTCGAGCAAAGTTAGTGTAAGCCGAGTAGAAAATTAGTTGGAGCTGAGTGAAAGAAAATTCTAGTGGATGCTAAGCAAGATAGTAAATGTCAAGTGAATTTTAGTTGATGACAAGCACCATTAAAATCTAGTTGATGTCGAGTGATTTTATAGTTGATGCCAAGTGACATAGTATGTGACAAGCATCAGAAGATTGACAATGCCGAGCTGTTGCATTGTGACAAAGATCAAAGAGTCACCGAATAAAAATTGACAAGTTTGTTTTCTTGGAACTTGTGAACTAGGGGGAAGATAAGATTAATGAGTTGGTGACATAGAATTTTATGTAAAGCATTTTGGAGGTGAATTCAAATGGATTCTAAGAGAAGTTTCTAGAAAAGACAAGATATGGGTTAGATAAATTGTATCCTACCTAATCCATCCAAAACCCTAATTTAGATGATGGATAATGAGTAAGAAAATATTCTAATTTCCTTTATATAGGAATGTCTAGCCATGAAGTAAAAGAGTTAGAGAGTTTGGTGTGAAAACCTAAGGAGGAGAAGGAATTAAGGGTTTTGCTTCATCAAATGACCCAAGAGAAGTGTCTGCAATGGTGTACTAAGCAAGAAGGCTTAAAGAGATGAATGCTTGAAGGGTGAAAAAGCTATTAGAGCTAAAAATAATGAAATCCAAGTAGAATTGAGGACTAAATAGAGATCTATAATCTACAAGTGAAGTTGTAAGTTGTATTAGATCAAAGCTCTACTATTACTCTCCAACAATTATACCAGTCTAGGGTAAATCCTTTGGATTAAGGTTGACTTAAAAATCATTGGAAAATCCTTTGATAGGGTGCTATTCCAAGTGAATGGCCTAAAATCCTCTAACAAGGCTCACTTTTAATAGGGTGATTGAAATCCCTTAACCAAGTCACATTTAATAGTGTGTATTGTAACCTTTAACATGACATTACTTTAGAAGAGTGAGAAAGGAGTAGCATGTTATTGGTGGTTTTTTCCAAATTGGGTTTCCACATGAAATCATTGTATCAAATGTGTTGATGAATGTGTTGTGTTTCATGCTTTACATTTCTGCAAGTTGATTTGACAGTAACTTATAAGTTTTAGTAGATACACATGAATGCATGCATGGGTATGAATGTTTTATGGGTTCACTGAATTGTGAGAAAAGTTTTATTTGTACATTTGGACCTTGAATAATTGATTCACCCCACCTCACAGTTATTCTAAAAGATATCCAACAAAGGAAGGTGAAGATGAGGAAGAAGATGTAGAAATAAAAGATGATGAGTTAGATGATGTAAATCTAGATGATGAGGAAGAAGAATAGGAAACTAATGGAGGAAGCCTTCCAGAGATACAAAGCATTGAGGAAAATGATGCAAAGAAAATTGAAGTAGTAGTTTTTGCTTCATTTCCTCATTCTCTATGCAAAGCCTAAGTACAATTAGGCTCATAGAAAGCTTATACCAAGTTGGTTGTGCATATCACTACTATACCAAGAACCCAACCATGCTCTAGATCTATTCTTTTGAGTGTTACATTGATTGAAGTGCCCAACACTTCATCTACCAAAGAACAAGTTCCTCCATCATTAAGCTTGATTGAGCAGAAATAAGGTATTCCTATTGTTAGTGCCATTTCTAAATTGGTTGCTAGTCCATCAATTTCTACAATTGTTTCTATTCCAAGTATATCCATAGCTAGTACAATGACAATTGAGAACTAGTCTCAACAAAGTACTAAAGCCTTAGAGAAGGTTAAACAAATTATTTCTACCATTCTAAAGGAAAGGGGCAAAGAAGAAGTAGAAGTAATTAATCTAGATGAGGATATAGTTATTCTAAATTGGGATATCTAGATACCCTTACCCCTAATCAAATGGATACCATGGGTGTAACTATTGAAGAAGAGAGCTAAGTAAAAGAAACTTGGAGAAGAAAAGACGAAATAAAATCAAGTTCTTGAAGACATAAAGAGCATATTTATTGATGCTATGAGTATTGACGCTGATGGAAAATAACCCATTCTGGACTAGTTAGTAGAAGTTGTCCACAAATAGAATGAACACTTGAATGGATAGGATAAACTGCTATAAAGAGATGAAAGAAAATTTGAAAATAGAGTGTTGGAACAAGTTGCACAGAGAATTTCCATAGATTAAGTAGAGTTATCTACTTTTCTTAGTTCTCCAAAAACATCTATTAGTAATGTTGTTTCATTATTTGTAAAACTAAGTGACACATCTATCTTTACAAAGGAGATCAAGGATAAACTATCCAAGATAGATGAAGATATGAAGGAAAGTGCACACTAGTTGTCACTTGACCCAAGTCATACTTCTATGCATTATTCAAAGATTAGATATCTGACAAATCTATATGTACAGTTATTGAGGGAAGAAGCCAAAATTTGGGCCACACTTGTAAAAATTTAGGGCATGATTCTTCCAAACACAGATGCATTGCAGAAACACATTGCACATGCAAATACACTCATCCATGATATAAAATTCTCCATAGATGATCACATGATGGAATTATCAACAAAAGTTCAAATTTCATTACATGCAAGTAAGATATTATAGGAGAATTGGGACAAGACTATGGTACTTATTCTGAAGGTAGATTCTAAATTCTTGTCACATTTTGGTATTACCATATAGATACTATACACCTTTGGCATTTATGTCAAAAGGAGGAGAAGTTATATGAAAATGGAAGAGAAGTAGTATGTAAAGGAGGAGAAATATACTATACTCCATTTGTATGTATATAGGAGAGATATATGTGCAGGGGAGTAGTATAGTAGTTTGAAGATACATGTACAGTTAAGCAAAAAATATCCTTACAAAATAAATTTTGAAAAATCAGAAAAAATAGAGTATGTTACCAAGCAACAATAGTTGGAAGTCAAAACTAAGTTGTAGACATAGAATGATGATAAAATAAATTTTGACTTATAGTTTTAAATGATTAGATTTTTTTTTGATAAGTGTTTTTGTCACTAATTCCAAAGGGGGAGATTGTTGACATTAAGGTCAATTTGTCTATTAGTAACTCAACACTTAGTCAATTAGTTACATTGCTACTAAGCTCCACAATTGCTACCAAGCTTATCTATTAGTTTACAATGTTAATCAGGTGATTTAGTTGTTCTTGAGCCAATTAGTCAGAATATAGTGTCTATTGAGCACTTGAGTCAGTTCACAATTTTTACCAAGCTACACAATGCTTACTAAGCTTTAGAGACTAAGTTCAATGAAAACTGAGTGTAACATAGGCTACCAAGCTATTTAGTGGAAGTGAAGAAGATCGTAGTTTTAACCAAGCTCTGTAGTGTTAATCAAGTTCTACAATGTCTATCAAGCTTGTAGTGTTAATAATGTGAATCTAGTGTTGATCAAGTCATGCAGTGTCAACCAAGTGATTCAACAACTATCAAGTTTCTCAGTGTTCACTGAGTCACACAATGTTAACAGAGTTCAAGCTTCTTGGAAGTGATTAGTATGGACCAAGCTTCAAGTTCAACCAAGTACCAAAGTTTTTCGAGTGTTGACAATGTTTTCTATGTATCAAGACATCACCAAGTTTGTATTCAAAACCGAAGTTACAACAATTGGGCTAACTTTGTGAATTATGATTAAATTGGTATTGTAGCCAACTCTAATAAGTTGTGATTTAGATTGTGTATATGTAATAGATTGTATCATATCCAAAGTAGAATGTGAAAAGGAATATGATGAGGAAGAGCATGAATTGAAGAAGGTTACAAGCAATACAAGAATTTTTTTTTTTTTTTAATCTATCAGAGTCAAGTGATCATTGTAATTCAAGGAATCTCATTTAGCAAATTAGAGTTATAGATCAGAGATCAACCACTTGTTCATCCTAACAAGTGCATTAGTCAAATCCTTTAATAGAGTAGACTTAACATTCTTTTGCTAAATCTCTTAATCAAGTGCATACTTCATTGTATGTTTGTAAATCCTCTAACAAGGTGGACCTCGTAGTCCTTATTTCTCCTAATAGGGTAGATCAGTAGAAGTGGTCAATTATAAGCCTTAACAGGTTAACATTATATTATAGTACTAAAGCTTATGGGTATCATGCCCACCCTAATTTTACTTTCTACTTGAAAGGTTTTTGGGTCACCATATCTTGTGTCAAAGTATTATGAATGTTTTATTGCTTTTACTCTTTCATGCATGCAATTAGATCAAAATATTATATGAAGGATTAATTGCTGAAGTTAGATAAAGTTTTATTGGTTCCTAATTCACCCCTCCCCTCTTAGTAACCTTGCATATCTTATATTTCCAACAACAACTTCACAATCTTAAGATTTCAATGTGTTTTATTGAAAGTAATGTACCACTTTGAGAAACGAGTATTACATTATTTTCTATAAAAAATATATTACTCATTTACTATGAATACATTACAATGATAGGTTCATGTTCTTCTCTACTAAAAAAAACATACATATTAATGAATTTACCCTTTTCTTTGCAGGTTACTCAAATTAGATAAAATACATTCTCCTCGTTCTAACTTATAGAAATAATGCACTTAATTTACCATAGATTAAATAGAATTTGATAATGCTCCATACACAATGCATTACTGCCCTGCAAAATAAGTATATACATTTTACTATCTTTTTACTCTACACATTTTAAAATAAGTATATTTTTTGAAAACATTCCAATTTATAAGCTTCATGATGAAAAACTTAGTATATGTTTTTTTTCAATAAAAATATTGTACTCACATTTTGCATAAATGTAGCCAAATTAGCAAATCACTTCATCAGTGTCTCATTTTATTTAGAGCAGTCTTAATTGCCCACTTTTGTGACATTTATTTCATTTTGAATTTCCCAATTATTTAATACACAATTGGTTGGACTATAATATTTGTGCCTACCAACCATTTCATACCATGCCAAGATTTTGTTTCTATTCTACCATATCCATAACACAAACTATTAAGAAAATTAACATTCAACCATTCATTTTTTCTTCTCTTTCTTCTTCTACATACAAAATGAAGGGGACTAAGGTTTTACTTTATGGTTATAAAATAATAAGTGTAAGGGACATACTGTATCCTCTATTTTAATAGTACTAGGCAACTTATTATTGGGGCATTTCTGTGTAGCTCTCAAAAAATATAGCAATAAGATTCAAAAAAATGAAGATTAAGGGATGATGAGTTGGACAACACTACACATATTACATGAGGCATCCTTGTGGTTGTTGGAATCTACTCTTGCATTGAGGTGTTAGATTTGTCAATCCTTCTTTCACAACTTAACTATAGGATTTGATTCACTTCTACCTTACAAGATCTATAGCTTCACAATGCTATCTTCTCTAATTGAACTTCACCATAAATAAGAACCTTGTTTGCACCCTACATCAACCTTATAAGGTGAATCCCAAAAAAAATGATCGATCAACCTACAAATGAAGTTGTATGCTAACATCCCAAGATCTATATGAGACTATTTTACACTTATTGTCTACACACCGTGTAATTAGTTAGTGCAGTGGTATAGCAAGAACATTCTACAATGAAATAAAAAATTACACTAAACATAACACCTCTATTAGCTTCTCATTACATGTACTAAAATGAGCAACTACTAGTTTTATTTTGTATCGGTTAAAAAATGAAGGAAAACCTTATCTCATTTTTTATTTCATCTTTTCACTTTTGGAGATTTCACTGCTTAGTGACTAGGTTAGGGTTGGAGTAACAAAACCTTATGATGGTAAGACAATGGGTTTCTCTTTACCAAGTCTCTATATTTTTTGGTTTACTAGTCCAAGTTTGTTCTGAAACTATTATGCATTTCAATTTCCATCATAGCATCGAGCTCAAAGTGACACTTATGTATTTCTTTTGAGTGATTTTACCTTTTAACTTTCCTCGATGAAACTCAATATAACATTACTTTTTTAATATTTTATTTTTCTATTGCTCAACTTTGTAAATTTATAAAAATTCCCATGAATGTTCTTTGTTACTTTAGGTGCATTTCTTGTAGTAGTGGGTTGCATTTGATACTTAATTTGCACCCGCAAATGTTCATGTCTATGGTCATTGTTGTATATTTTGGTCTATGCAAGAACTGTACTCTTACCGTTTAGTTTCAACTAAATATATTCTTTTTTCCACTTTGCATAAAGATTTATCATTTTCACGAGCTTCATAATTGAATAAAGACACCATTTAAGTAGCCAGGGCACAATATTGTTTGTTAATAAACTTTATATTTTAACTTTATTTTACTATGTACTCCTTACTAGTAATGAGATTCTGGATTCTTTTAATTTTTTGGATACTTGAGCTTTCATGATTTCAATATTATGCATTTTTATTATAAATATTTTTTTATTGGATCTTTTCATTATCACTTGCATTAGCCTGTATATAAAAAGAAAAGATAATTTATAATAACACGTATCCAAATCTTTAATCTCTTTTCAAATTTCCTCTTTAAAAGACTATTGTTTACTCAAACTTTAGGTGGTAAACTCTACCAATATATATATATATTTCTTTAATTTAAAATTGTAACTATAGAGCCCGATGTGCTGAGCCTTTGAAACACACTTCTCTTACAAAAGAAAGAGGAACCCCTTGATTTTTATTTGTACTCAATTTTTTTTAATTGCACACAATGGATATTGTGAGTTAGGGTATCGATTCTTTATTTCTACTCATGTTTTTGCATTGAAGATTTGCATATGTATGATTCATGCTATAATTTTATCTTACCATAGAATTGTTCAGTATTGAAAGCTACCCTATCACATATGGTCTTTCTCTATTATGAATTTTCTATACATATTTTATCTTAGCAAAAATCTATTATTTCATTTTGACAAGGACACCTCTCTTAAAATAGAAATAGGTTTTTATTATATTTTCTCACTATCTCTATGAGAGGTTCTTCTCTTGAGTTATAGGTTCATACCATTAGATGGGTTTACTACAACCTTTTTTTGATACCTACTAGATAATTCCTCTCTCTCTCTCTTTTTTTTTCTATTGCGTATTCTTTGAATTGTAATGTTCCATTTTGTTGAGAGTATGGGATCTTGTGGTTCCCATTGTATTTCTTAATATGTTGACACCATGGAATGACTATGATACACCTTTGAAACTGACTAGTCACGAACCACAAATCTACTACCACTTTGGAAACTTCTATGTGAGTTCTCTAAACACCATATTTTCTTAGAACTTTTATGAAGTAATTTTTCACTTTTCATTCTAAAATTTGACTCTACCATGTTGAGTTGGTTGAATCTTTCTCTTGTAGATGCATGTTTCTCTTAACTAATTATAAAACATCACATGGTTTTACTTTCTTTCATGCATATTTCTAAGAGCTCTAAGTTATGCAATTTTTCTTTATTGAACTTCCTATATGATCTATTCTTAGCTACCATGCATCTCCCTATAGAAATATTCTTGTATTGGTTCCACTTTCCATGAAATGTGATTATCCCCAATTGCTATATTTATTATAGTATTTTTTGATGATTCTTGCTAGAAAGATATCGATATATAGTTCCATAAAATTATAACCTTCTCTGTGTATTGGGGAATTTTTATTTTGAAATACTTTTGATATGATATTTTGCTTCTTCATTTTGAAACCATGGATATAAGAGTCACATTTATGTTGATGGTAGAAATAATAGCTAATGTATGCACCTAAATATGGAGTTTCTTCCTTTATTTGAGATTTCCAATAATATGATCTTATAGAGCAATACACACTTCTACATATAGCCAATAGTTTACACCATCAGTGAAAAATTTTCTACTCATGACAAACAAACCCAATCATCCTGAGGTTGAACTTGCAAAGACATCTATACCATAATCCTCTCCTCCTATCGCTCATCATTAGTTGTAAGCTCTCTTTGTTTGATTTATTAGAAACTTTTATTTGATTGGAACATTGAATTTCTTTCTTGTGTATTGTGCTTATTTGCCAGACAAGACACATTTTCTTTTAGATTGAAATTACTTCTCAAATCTCCTCATATTAGGCTTCTAGGTGTTGTAACATGTAATATCCCATGGTCACATACTTGTAGAAACTTAGCAAATTTTCTATCTATTATTTGAAAATTTCTTTGGCTTGTATGCATTTCTATTGAATTGTAATGGTATCATATTGCAAATATTTTTGGGTCTCATATAGAATTAGAAATATTTGAATGTTTGAATAGACACTTGCTTTATTTACTTGATAAGTTGATCCCTTGCCTGTTAGAGTTTTTTAGTTTGTGTCACCATTGAGGAAACCATTTAGATTTTTTGTCATTATTAATACACAATTTAATTTCTATTAACAAGAAAGTTGCATTGGAACGCTCACTCATAGTTTTCCAAGTTCATAGAATATAGCTTGAAGCAAAATAGACTATGTATTCATAATGACCACAAGCTTGGACATCCTTAAGTAACCATTCAAAAAATTGAAAATTCACCCAGAACCTTTTCTACTCTAAGAGCTGAAAATTTTCCTCTTTTAGAACATGTAATCGTAGAATTAAGATCCTTAGATTCCTTCTTGCTGGAAATCTATAACGTGTATCAACAAAAGGTTTCACAATGAAAATTGTGTCCCTTAAACAACCTCATACTTCATGTGTCTTCAACAACTCCATGTTTTGATTGGAATGTTTCATACATGTAATGAATGCATGTCCCTCTAACAATCTCCTCAAAACTTCTTGGTTTAAATAGTTCCATACTTGTAATTTATGTATGCTGCTTTAATGATCTCCTCAGTGTCTTCAATTAGATATTTTGGTTCAATCGGAGGGTCCCATACTTATAACTCATGTATGCCCCCTCAATAGTCTCCCCAAAGTCTTCACCTTTGCATGATTTTTTTGAAAGGCTTAATGCACATAACCCATGCATGATCCTTCAATCACATCAAACCTTCATACATGTATTTGCACATTAAACAACTAATTAGGAAAACACATGATCTTTTCTTTTTTAGTTTCATTCTTTCTACGTTGATTGATGTACATTATTTTTTATTATTGTAAAAAGTAGATGGCATTGATTGTTATGTCTATTATTTCATGATCTCAATAATATCTTATGAGTGACATATTTCTTCTTCTTCTTCTATATAGGTGTGGCAACAAGGATGTAAAACTTGGGACTCCATCAAATTCAACTTGGCTACCTCCATATGAGGTAATGATGAAACTATTGACCTCTTTCAATGTTCTTAGCTCTTTGTTGATTGATCAATGCACATTGTTCATATGTGGACTTTGAATGCTCATGATAGTATTTAGAAAAGGATTTTAAAGCTGACACAAAACCTATTTAATTTTAATACTTACCATGGCTTGTGTGGACTTAATACTATGTACTTTCCTTTTATGTAATAAAATGTCTTTTACACATGTATTTTTATTATTTTTCAACAAACTTTAAAACTTCTAAAAATTTACAATCATGTTAAAACACAACTTAATGATTCAACTAAACATACAACCATGTTATTTCACAAGCTATTATGTTTAACCTACAATGAATTTGTACTCAACTGAATTTATTTTCACATAGGCAATAGTATTAGGAAAACTTTAAGAAAAAAATTGCATAAGTAGTGAAAATAGTTAACATTTTTGGTGATTTCTCAGGGTTTTTTTTCCTACTAAATAGAAACACACTAGCTACCTTATGCATATCCATTGGGCATAGAGTCTTGAATTTAGAAAAGACAAACCTTCTCAAACTTTAGAAAACCAAACTTATGAAAGTAAAATGCACTAGTTGAAATAAAAACACCGCACCATAGCAAACCAATATGAAAGATAAAAATTGAAAACTTCAACTAAATCTATAAGTTCATAGGATTTCATAGTTGTTTTTTTTTATGATCATGATGATATAGTTGTACTATAGTAAAGGGATGAATAAAATTCCTTTATGATCTCTTTACTATGATATAATGTTGAGATGTCATTTTGCATGATGCTTAATAACAGGAATCCTTTCAAACTCCTCTCTTGAAAAGTTATTTTGAGATCAACTCCAAGGCTCTGGGTGATCTTGCGACCTACTAGAATCTACTCAGTTGAAGATAAATGTGAGTGTTCATGAGGAGGCCTTTTATGGCTCATTAATCAATTCAGATAAGATTTTGAATTAGCTTGCTATTTCAAAATAACAACCACACAAAAAGAAATATATATTTGTATTTTTTTGTGTTATGATGAATGCAATCTAACAATGCAAATATATGAATTCCTAATTTAAACAAGGGGTTAGTAAAGAAAATAACAAAGATAGGGTAACAAGAGGTTTAAGAAAATAACATAAAAAGTAAAATCCTAATAGACATAAGCCACAAAAACAATGCATCAAAAATATTAGTGGATAACCAATGAAAATAGGAGCAATGCTTTGTTAATTCCATTGATGCAATCATCGAAGAGAATTCAATAATCGTAAGATGTTTCACTTTTCATCAAATCACAAGGCCACAAAAAGTACGCTCATGCAAGATGAAAAGTTATGTAGGAACACTATGATGATCTCTTCTCAAACTAAGAACATTAGTAGAATTTGTAGACTCATAGTAAACACTAGAATTAAAAGATCACACAACTAGAATAACATAATAAAACTATTGGCTCAATTACATTCCATGAACATACATCCACAAAATATAACACACTTAGGCAAGAATCACTACACTCCAAATGCGAGCACCAATAGCATATATTATTGCATCAAAATAATGGTAGCTTGGAATATATATTACATTCCTAAATTTATAATAAATCTTCTCCCAATTTGTGTTGAGAGTGAGAGATATATTTATGCAATCATATGCTTCTAAACTAATAAAACAAATCTATTTATGTACAAACTGACTCTTTAACTAGTACTTAGTAGGACTCCATCCATATTTATATCATTAAATAAATGCATGAGCCTTTACATGTCTTAAAACAAATAAAGCATGAGAAAATAAGAAAGAGAAAGCTATTAATTGATGTAGGAGTGTCTATAAGTGCCAAAAATAGAAGCCCCATCTTTACTAGGTGTTTATAGGAGTTAAACTATCATCAAAATGTGTTTTTGATGCATGGAAAACTCTAAATTTAGAACTGGCACTTAACTATTAGCACACCTCTGACTTGCTCAAAAACTTCAGACACACCTCCAAAAAAATGCACCTCAAATGTAGTGCACCTAGTGCACCTAGCCACCTATGCACCTCAGAAGTAGGTTCAAAAAATGCAAAATTTTACCAAGTGTCAAAATTGAAATTCTAGCTTTTGTGTTTTGTTCCCCTTTATACTAGAGCTATGTATGCATATTTACCCTTAAATTTCTCAATAATCTTAGTGACTTGAGCTGAAACTAGAAATTCTAAGGCTTCATACTTATCCTTCACTTTCTTCCTATAGTTGTCCACCTTGATGCAAGTCTCTACAAAATCTTCAAGTTTTGCGTCCAAATGTAATAATGCTTCTTTCATATTGAATGCTTGTATAAAGTCATCATCATTAGAAGATTATTCAAAAGTCTTCCAACATTTCTCAACTACTACCTCTACAACTATCAATTTGTCCCTTGAATCATCTTCAAAAATGTCTAAACAAGTATCACTATAATGTTTCTGTGCCTCCAAATTTTCTCTTGGGTTTGATCCTTGAGCTTATGAATCTCCATATGTAATGTCTCCATTACTTTATTTCCATCCACTATCCTCTCTATCCAATCATCAATTTTATCTAACTCTTCTGCCATATATACTTCCATTAACATCCGATACCTTTGGCCCTTGATTGACTGTAATGCTTGCAAGTCCTTGCCCCAGGTATGTACTTTGTCCCTCATGCCAAAATCTTGATTCAAAATGGCTACTAACTTATCCACATTATTTTGCATATGATGTAATAGCTTAAGATTTTCCTATATAATCTGTATACCTTTCTATTCAAAAATTTCTCATTATTGTTGACAAGCTTTCAAAAATGGGTTGAACTATACTGTATCTCTACGCCTTTTCTCTAGTGCTACATTTAGAGTCCCTTTAGGATTTGTAGGATCTAGGGGACCAAAAACTTCATTTACATATCCTTTTAGAATCTCATTCTGCATTCAAAGTGTTATCAATTTTGCCCCATCATGTTTTAAGTGCCTAAACACTTCTTTAATTCCTATTGTCACCAACAACTTAGTAGTATCCAACGTAGGTTCCTCAAGCATGACCTCTCTAATATGATAATCTCTTGGGGTCAATTCTCCAACATCTATATGCAAAGGATGGATAACCATGTAAGAAAACAATTCCTAGTTATGATCACTCATAATGAAGGCTAATGCCTATGAATTCTTTGGTGGTGACTTAGGCTTCTTAAGCACTTCAATATATTCCATCCTATCCTCTTCCTCAGTAGTGAATTTTTGTCTTTTGTTTCTAATCACTTCTTTCCTCAACCATCTTGGAACAAGCTCTATCAGGGATTTTCCTTTTGAAGACGAAGGAGTTTTTTCTACTATACTCTTCCCCTTATCACTCTTCTTTGGAGTCTTCTTCATCTGTGAGAGATCCACACCAAGAGTCTCTATATCCGTGGAGTCCACAGTTCTCACCTTTGTGTCTTAGGAAGTTTTCTAAGGTTGATCACTTATTTTTCCTTCCTTTGACACTTTATTATGGGATACTTGTCATGGGTCATCCTCTTGTTCTGCTTGAACTTGTTCTTCTTCATTGTTTAGAGGAAGAGGAGTAGCTAAACCTTTATCCATAAAAAATGTAACTTAAACTAGAGATAGTGGAGCTACTTTAGGCCCTTGTAGTTCAAGTGGCAACTGATTCCAATCCTCCTATTGAGGTTGATTAGTTGAAGTATCCCTTATTTTGTCTCCCACCAATTCAATGCCAACCGACATAAAATAAAAATATGACATCTTGAAGACATCAGTCCCCTCAACATCCTTCTCATCAATCCATTGATGCAGTTCATCTGCTGATGTAGTAGAATGAATATATTGCTTAGGAATGGATGGTGGTGTAACTGTGGAGCTTATTCTCCATTCCAACTCTATGGCTCTTGCAAGATGAATCCTTTGGTTCAAAAGAAGGTCATCCTCTTCATCCTCATCATTCTCTTCTTCTTCTCCTTCTGGGATAACTTTGAGGATTGATGGGAAGGGAATACTCTCCTAATGACCTTTTGTCTCCTGTTGACTAGAGTCTTGATATTTCTTCTCTTAGGAGTATATGGGGAGGCTTGTACCTCTTTTTGTAGTGGAGACACCTCTTGTACTTCTATTTCAACTTCTCCTTGCCCTTGTTCATTTGGTGGCACTTAAAGATTATCCTAGGTCTGTGTAGTTTCAACATTCTTTGATCCTTGTATATTTTTTGCCCCTTGCACATTTTCGACCCCAGACTGTGGTGGTGCTTTTATTGGTTCCTGTTCTGGCTTAGCTACTTTGGGAGAAGTCCTCTTCCTCTTGCCTTTACCTTTCTAAGCCCTATAATATCCAACTTCTCTATCAAGTTGGTGAACTATTTCTAGCCATACTAGGGACTAAGCTATAAATGTAAGCACTATAACCTTAGCTCCTCGACCTCTTGCTATGTAGGCTTGAGCATGCAAAACTACTACTTGAGGAATTGGATCCAACTTGAAAGGTCTCTTAATCCAATCCTTTGTTAGTTTGATGACATGCTTGGCCTTGCGATTAATGTCTGAGTTTTCTTCCTTATCAACCTCAACATTCATGATAGGTTGATCACCAATATTGTCCTTATTAAAAAATGGATCAAAGACATCTTTAGTATCTTTTTGAATAACCTTCAAAGGAATATTTAGCTTTAAGGCACTACATGCCAGATAAAGAGTCATCCTACAATAATCCCTTATATGAATATCACAGTCATCTACTGCATTCACCTAGTGATTTTCAATTGCATCTTCATGCTGAAAATATCTTGCCAGCCAAATACTACTCTTTTTCAATGTTATCAAAATAGGGCTAAGGAGAATTATATTCATCCAAAGGATAGTGATCTCACTCAGACTCAAAAGATGGAATATCTTGTCTCTAGACCACACAAAATGGTCCTATAGTAATAGACCACACCTATGTTATTTTATGTTACTTCTATACTTTGTCATAGGTACACAAGAGTTGTCAAGAAATCTCTAGCAATATAAGTCCATCACTTGGATACCTAGGGAGCTTATTGAGATTGATAGTGGTACCTTTCTACCCTTAAATAAGTGAATGTCCAATAGTGGATGTAGTGAGCTCCAACCTCTAAAATCTTAGCCACTACCTCCTTTGACATCCTCTTTGCATAATCCCCCTTAATGAATTGGATTATGCGAATATAAATGTATCATTCACTAACCTATATTCCTTGCTATGCTTTGGAAGCTTCTTCTTCACTAGCTGAGGATATACTATATAGGGCCATGCATTTGTATATTACATACTGCCCTTTTTTTAGAGGCCTGGATAATCTATCGCCCTTGCAGCTAACAAGTATACCAACTATGATGTCATATAGAACTTTTGGTTATTCTTAACCGTTACTAGATGCTCATCCAAGTTGTCACTAAGAATGGAAGACCAATTAATTGGCATCTTCACTATCTTGATAGTCTCAATAAAATGCACCATCCATACATTCAGGTGCCTCGATGCTAGCAACACCATGACTCTACTCAAGTATAATAGAACATACAATATCTTCTTTCATATAACCTCTTGTGATGTCCACTTTGCCTAATTTACACCCTAGAGGAGTCTTCTCAATGAGGTATGAGGACTAGATGATTTCATAAGCTTCCTCTACATGTTCCCTGTACCATCTTTCTGCTTGGTGTTAGGTTAATCTAATGAACTAATCTACTCTTGGAAGATGGAACACCTTCTCTATGTTCTTAGGTTAGAGATCTAGGATGATCTCTCCAGTTGTACTCTTTATGACCCTTTCTTTGGAGACATAGTTTTTTGCTAGTGCCATGCTTAACTTAAGGACTATAGCGATGTTGGATGTGATGCTATGCTAACTAGTCCTGATCAGATAAGAGAAAATATCATTAGGGACCTTTCTATAGGTTTGTTACACAATACTAGGAATGTGCTCAAGTCTTTACGACCAAGTTTGGTGTTTCAAATCTCTAAATAATCATCTTAAAAGCATGACTTAATAGGAACACCTTGAAACTTGAACACTACTATTTTTGGAACCATCTTTGTAGCTATGGAGGACAATGAAGATGCCATTAAATCTACACAAAAACAACATCTATTAGTCTAGAGTCAAAGAAAAATCAATTAATACAAATCATAATGATGACTTAGACAAAACCCAATAAACCTAAATGATAGAAACATCTTAAAAACCTAAATTTAACCCTAGAATGCAAAAAAGGGCACACCTGGTGCACCTTGGAGGTGCACTAGGTGCACATTTATCCTTGAAAAATTAGAGTGCACACTTGGTGCACCTCTAAGGTGTACCAAGTGTGCACCTTGAGAAATTTAAGTTATAAAAGGTGTACATTTGGCACACCTTTGGGGGTAGCCAAGTGTGCACCCTTTAGCTCTTTAGAGGATGTTTCTGCCTTTAGAAAAAGGTGCATAGTAGCACACCTAGGTAGGTGCACTATTGTGCACCTTTATAAGGTGTTCATACATTTTCAAAAGATTTTTAAGTTTCTTTCATGGTAAAAGGTGTGCAACTACACACCTAGATAGGTGCGCAACTGCGCACCTTAACATGGTTTTTAATGTTGTTGTGTTTGGTGGGTGCAAGTGAAATGGGATGAGGTGGCACAATAGCACACCTAAGTATCTACATAGGTGTAGAAGATTAGAGCTTGAGAGATGGAATGAAATGAGGAGAGGAGGTCCCTAGGTTTTATAGACTTGAGACCCCAGCACACCTCTTGGAGGTTTGCAACTATGCTGCTACACACTTTCCAAGAGAAATTGCTTTCCATTTTATCTTTGGCACACTAGCACTCTCAAGGAGGTGCGCTGGTGTGCCATTTTTCTTTGCAAAATGACATATCCACTCTAATGATAATTTTTGGCATTTGGGTTTTCAAACCGAGACCTAGATTTGACCAAAAACACTAGACAAAACCTGAGAAAAGACTTAGAGCCCAGACTAGGGATCCATAAAGCCAAAAAATAAAGTAGGGGGTCTCCATTCATAGGAGAGATGGGGTGTGAGTTGTGAAACCACAACATATAATAGTTGTATATTGATTGTTAAGGCAAGAACTTGTAGGCTATTATGAAATCTTGTTGCTATGGTTGAAAACATTTTGAAAAAAACTATGAAACTCAAAATTATATCTTGTGACATAAAAGCAACCTAATATTTTGTTTCTAATTATATATGACTGATATACCTTCTATCTTGGAGTGATCATGCCTCCTATTTTTTTGGTTGTTTTCTATTTTAACAATAGTATATTACTCACGTATGATGAGGAATAAGGCATTAGATTATTATTGTACCGCAAGGTACAATTTTGAAATGACTGTAACTCAAAAATTAGAATACTTGTTATTTTTCTAAGAATGATTTGAAAGAATTTCTACCTGCAATATGCATGAATATTTCTCTAATTTATAAATAGTTGAAAGGCTGAAAGCTAAATCATATCATTGTGAACCTACTATGAACTCATGAGGTGTATATGATTCAAAGCATCATAATCAATTCCATTCTTTGTGTTATATGTATTTCATGCATTAATGGTAGATTGATAATGACATGTTGTAGTTTTTAGCTCTATTACTAATAACTCTCTCTCTCTCTCTCTCACACACACACACACACACACACACACACACACACACACACACACACACACACACACACACACACACACACACACACACACACACACACACACACACACATACACACACAAAACTAATAGATTGCAATCCAATCATCTAAAATATTATGCAAAATCACTTATTCTTAGTCTAAAATTCATTATAATCTAATTTACATCAATATTTATTCAAATTTGAAAATATTTCAAAAAAAATGCTCGAGGTGAATCCCATTCACCAAGATTCCTAAATATTCTCCTTCAAGTGTTGACAAATGGAAATATTTGTGTGGCTTGCAAGATGTTATGATATAAGGACCAATCTAATGGAATTAATTTTCATGTTCTTTTTAGGCCTACTTTTCAAGTTTTCCCACTTTGAACTATGCCTCCTTGCTGGAAGCTCCTTGGAGATGTCTTCCTATCAAAAGTTCTCTTCATTTGAGCTTGATGAAGCTCAATTTTTTGTAAGGCATCTGTCCTTTTCTCCTCTAATTCATTGAGTTGAGCCAACCTTAGTTTCATATCCTCCTCATCAATCATATTCAATTGATGCATAAAATCTAGTACTAAAAACTCAACAAAAATAGGTAATCTAACATCCTTACCGTACACCAATGTATAAGGAGACATACTAGTTAACCTTTTAGGAGTTATTCTATTAGCCCATAGTGTTCATTTCAACTTATTATGGAAAGAATGTCAATTCCCTTCAAAGGTCTTCTTTATAATACAAAGTAGGTTCTTATTAGTGGATTCAACCTGCCCATTACCATGTGGGTAATAATTTGATGAAGTTTTCAAAAAAACATCTTTTCTAACAACCTATTTTATGATTTAGTTTCCTGCAATTGCAACTATGTTAATTGAAATAATTAAATTTGGTATTCCAAATCTACAAATTAAATCATCATAGTAAATTAAAAAAAAAGTCCCATTTGCATCTTTGAGAGAAATTTCTTCAATCCACTTCATAAAATAATTTGTAGCCGTCAATACCCACTTATGACCTACACTTGAAGGTGGGTTAGTAATGCCAATAAAGTCTAGACCCCATTTCATGAATGATTGGTCCACTTAAATATGCAACAAGGGAAATACTACTAAATTCTCTTTTTGATGCAGGAGCATCTTGGGTCTTGGAGCATTCTTGCATCAACCAAAAATATTTATTATTTTCTTTACCATGTCCATTGTTCATGAAGTAGTCATTGCTTCTTTTGGAATTCATGTTACACATAGTTGCCATCATGTTGATGACCTATTCTAGATCCTTCCCCTAAGTGTGCATTCTTATTTTAGACAATTCTCAAGTTATGTGTTATTCTTTATGGTTCTATTTTCCTATTATTTTTTTCTTGTGTAATGTGTTGATTTGATTGATGCAATTTCAATTTCTTATGTGACATCTTGCATTGTTAGGAGCTGAGAATTATAATTTATTGTATGGATTTGATACCTAGAGCTAGTTTTCCTAATAAAACACCACATAAGTTAACACTTGATGAAAAGATTGAGTTGAATAGACAAGTACAATAATTATTTGGGAAGGGTTAGATTAGGATTAGAGAAGGAGATGAATGGAAAGCTTCTTTTAATACTAATGAAAGTTAATTTGTTTGAGTGGTTGGTTATGCCCTTTGGTCTAACTAATGTAGCTACTATTTTCATGAGGCAAATGAATGAATTTTGAAGAAATTCTTGGGTAAATTTGTGATTGTATATCTTGATGAAATTTTAATATTTAGTAAGATTAAGAAAGAGCATCTTGAGCACATTAGACAAGTATTGTAGAAGATGAAAGAAGAAAAGTTGTTGATTAATTTGAAGAAGTGTTCATTCATGAAAGAATATATTGTGTATCTTGGTTTTGTAATTTTAGTTGATGGTTTGAAGATGGATCCTAAAAAGGTGAGATTTACTCTTGATTGGCCTACACCAAAGAATGTGGGAGAGGTAAGAACATTTCATGGATTGACAAGTTTTTATAGGAAGTTTATTAGGAATTTTAGTTCTATTTGTAATTCTATGATTAAAACTATGAGAGGGGATACAAATTATTTCAAATGGACACATTGACCATAAAGGAGGTTTGAAACATTAAAACAAAATATTGCAAAATTTCCTACGCTTGCTGTACTTGATTTTAGTAAAGTTTTTCAAGTTGAATGTGATGCTAGTAGAAATGCTATATGAGCTATTTTGAGTGAGAAAGAAAGACCTATAGCTTTCTTTAGTGAGAATTTGAATGATGCTAAGATAAAAAATATATTTTATGATTAGGAATTTCATGTTATTGTTCAATATTTGAAGAAATGGAGACATTATCTAATACCTAAAGAATTTGTGTTGTATACTAACCATAAAGCTTTGCAATATTTTGGAAGTTAGAATAATTTGAATTAGAGACATATGAAGTGGGTTGAGTTCTTGCAATTTTTTTCCTTTTTATTTAAACATAAAAGTGGACTGTTAAACAAAGTTGTTGATGCCTTGAGCCGAAGAAGAAATTTCATGACATAGATGATAGTTGAGGTACTTGGTTTTGATGATTTGAAACATTTGTATGAGACAATCCTAATTTTGTAACACCTTGGAGAGCTTGTAAGGAAAAAATAATGATTGATAAGTGGATTGATTCTTTCATTTAGGAAGATATGTTGTTTAAGGGAATTCAATTATGGATACATAGAGGATCTTTGAGAGCTAACATAATGAAGGAGTAACATAGCAGTGATTTTGTTGGGCATTTTTGGATTGATAAAATAATAGAACAGGGTTCTGATATATACTTTTGGCCACATATTTATAAGGATGTTTAGAGAATGGTTAGAGGCTGCAAAATTTGTCAAAAAAAAAAGAAACTAGTTAGAATTTGGGATTGTATTCAGCTTTGCATGGACCTAATAAGACTTGGGAAGATATCAGTACGGATTTTGTTCTTGAGCTACCTAGAAATCAGAGAGGTAATGATTCTATTATGGTGGTGGTTAACATATTTTAAAAAATAGCTCATTTCATACCTTGTAATAAAACATCTGATGCCTCATATATAGCTGATTTGTTCTTCAAGGAAGTGGTAAGATTGCATGGTTTAACTAAGAACATTATTTTAGATAGAGATACTAAGTTTACTGGTTATTTTTGGAAGACACTTTGGAAGAATTTGAATACAAAATTGACGTTTAGTTCTACCTTTCACCCTCAAAAAGATGGAAAAAGAAAACTTGTGAACAAGCTTTGGGTACTTTGCTGAGATTTTTGCTTGGAGATATGCTTGTTAACTTGGATTTATTTTTAGTACACATAGAGTTTTCATACAATAATTTTGTGAATAGGAGCACTAAGAAGACACCATTTGAGATTGTTACTAGATTTCATTCTAAGAGAACCATGAAATTGAGACATATTCCTACTAAGACAAGAAGAACTTCTAAAGCTAAGGACTTTGCAATTTTCATGAGATCTTTACATGATGAAGTAAAATGGAATTTGGAAGATAGTAATCTAAAATATAAAAAAAGTGTAGACAAGAGGAAGAGACATAAATATTTTGAAGTTAGAGGTGAGGTTATGATTCATTTGAAGAAGAATATCTATTTTTGATTGGTACCTACAACAAGCTAAAAATGAAGAAGTTTGGTCCGTGTAATATTCTGAAGTAATTTGATAGTGGAAACACTTATGAAGTGGAGTTACCCAAATATATTGATATTTCACCCATATTCAATATTGTAGATGTCTTTGAGTACTTTGAATCTAATGATGAGTTGGAAGATAACCAAGATTATCCTATGAAGATGGCAGATAATATTGAGAGGATCTAAATAGTAGAATAATGAAGAATACAAGATGAAAATACTACATGGAATACCTAGTTTAGTGGAAACAAAAGCTAGTTGAAGGTAGCCCATGGATTATAAAAGATGAGTTGGATCTCTATAATTTAGGCCAAAATATGAGGAATACTTGATGTGGACATCAGTTCTTTATTAACCCCAGATGTCTAATGCATGAGCATCTTGGGTCTTGGAGAAATCTTGCATTAACAAAAAATATTTCTTGTTTTCTATGCTAGTCCATTGTTTGTGAAGTAGTTGTTACTTCTTTTGGTTTCATGTTATGTATATTTGTCATTATGTTGAGGTCCTATCCTAGATCCTTGTCCAAAGTGCGCAAATTCTTATGTTAAATGATTCTCAAGTTATGAGTCATTCTTTGTGAGTCTATTTGTTAGCATGACTACTGTTGATATTACTTTAGGGGAGTATCCTAAGTACTGGAGAGTATTGATATGTTGTATTCATGACAATGTTTTTCATTGATGTAAATATAGCATGGTTTCTATAAAGACTCACTAAGTAGTAGACATAGATCTTTATGGTACATACAATGGTTTGATTTTCTAGTCATGTGTAGTTATGGACATGTTCAACATAGTGTCCTAATGATGCATTCAAGTGCATAGAGTCTGATTCAAAGATGTACAAAAGTTGTACCTGATTTATAGAGAGTAGTTCAAAGACAAAGTATTAGGAAAGTAGCTCTTGATGTTTATTGACTATCTTACATCTAGGATGTAATGAAGAGATGCACAATTAGGAAGTTATAAAGGATAGTTTGTTGATGCTGTCAATAATTGCACAAGCCTTAGTATTGTTGGAAATATAAGAGAAGTAACTGAGAGGGTAGGGGTGAATCAATTACCACTAAAATAAATCCCAGGTCCCTTAGACATTAGTACAAAAAAATTCTATAAAAGCTTGATCCTACTAATGCACGACAAACAAATAAATGTTGTAACTTAGTAAATACTAAGAATTCTTAGCAAATATTTTAACATGAAAAATTTAGATGTTATCTATGATTATCAATACTTTAACTAAGTTGCAAATACATAAAGGAAATTGCATGAACACATTTGACACCAAGATTTAATTTGGAAATCCAATTTGGGAAAAATCGCCAATTGCAACTAGTTACTATTTTTTACTCTTATGAAGTGAGCCCTATTAGGAGTCAATCCTATTAAAGGTTACAAAACACACTGTTAGGTGTGACCCTATTAGAGGATTTAATCACCCTATTAGGAGTGGCCTTGTTAGAGGTCTTTAAACAAATTAATAGAACTACCACCTTGTTAGAGGATTTACAAATAGATGTTGAGCTAACTCTACTAAAAGATTTAGATCACTACTATAATGATTAGAGAGTAATAGTGAGATGACTTGATTTTTTATGTAATTGAATTTCTAATTATAGATCTCATTTTGGGCTTGAATACTTGATCCTTCTTGATTGAATATATGTTTTCAGCTCTGCAAGGATAGTTTTCTTATCCTTCTAATTCACTTCCTCTTTCCATCATCAAATCTTCAATACATTCACACATATTTAGTCCTCAACTTCACATTTTATTTATATCTTTCATATTGTCGAGCTGGCTCAAATATAACTTAGAATAATTAATATTCATCTTCTCATTTGGCTAGAACCAACAAATAAATCAATTGAACTCAATATGTCAAAATAAGAAAATCATTTGTTAGTAGACCCTGCTCAGTCGACACTAACTCATAAATGATTTTCTCATGTTAACCAAGTGAACTCAGTTAATATTGCATACTTGCACAGATCCTTTCGGAACCAAGTGAGCTCAGTTAACACTAGTTGTTGGAATTACAAGAGGAAAGGTAAAATTTTGAGAGGGGGGGAGGTGAATTAGTATTTTGGACTCGAACCCATAAAACTTTCACCATTCATTCATCTTATGAATCAATAAGTAATTTGAAATAACATATAAAACATACACATATAAATCATATAGCCATGTAAGAATTCACACAAAATAACACCATATATGATTACCCAAAAACTCTCCAAGTGAGAAGGTAAAACTGGGGTGGGGATGACACCTACAAATCTTCACTACCATAGTAATAAAGTGTACCTAATGAAGGTTACAATGTTTTGACCATGAAACATGATCTAACCTATCAAATGTCTACCCTGTAAAGGCTTACAAAGATTGTTAGTCTCACCTTGTTAGAAAATTTCAACACCCTATTAGAAGTGTGCCTTGTTAGAGGACTTACTTACAACTAAGAAAGCAACCTGTTAAATGATTTCATATAGCCTGTTAGTACTACTCTATTAAGAGATTTTATTGAAATCACCTATTAAAATATCTCAGCATAGATTGTGCAATTGGCACTTGCTTGCCAGATAACATGTCACCTCTAAAAAATGTCTTGTTGATCCTTCACGATTAGATGTCTCAATGCTATTTCCTTTTCTCTATCCTCTGTTCTTCTTTAATTGATTCTACAATTCACTCTTTCTTCATAACTTCTAAGTCATCTTGAATGCTCTATATGCAACTATCTTGTTCGCTCATTCAACTCTCCTTCATCCATCGATAGTTTAGGGTTTTTGTCCTCCTTAAGAATACTTAAGTGGATTAGGGTTAGGTGTGAATCTATGATTAATATTTATCCATTTTGTTGCTTAATCCTTCCCATTTTTTGATTGGCTACACTTAATTGCATAGGGAATCCAAATAGAGATTCATCCTTGTTTTCAAAATATCAAAGTATAATCTTAAGTCAGCTCAAAAATAGTTTACATAGTTGTTTGTGTCATTACAAACAAATATGTCAAAACTATATCAGTTAGCATATGAAGTCTTCTTATGCTTGGCATGCACTATTCTATATACTATGACTCAACACCTACATTACTTGACATCCACTATTTACTCGGCTCCTGAATCACTCGACATGGTCTATTTGCTTTGCACTTGAGTGACTTAGCACATGAGTGACTTAGTATTGATTGCAACTCGACATGTATTACTAGTTTGGCATGAACTAAGTAAATGGCTTAGGTGTGTATGTACTTTTAAGTCCAAATTGCCTCCTTTTTTGTACCATAAACCATATTCTTTAGTACCTTTTAGATATCTCATGATTCTTTTGACTACCATCATGTGGTTTTCTTTGGGATTTTCTATGAATCTTTCCACCATACCAATTGCTAATGCAATATCAAACCTTGTATGTACTACATACTACAATTTTCTAATCATTGATATGTTCTAATCTACCTCTTTAGAATCATCATTCTTGGAAAGCTTATGTCTAGTAGACATAGGGGTTTGTACTAGTCTTGAATCTTACATTCCAAATTTCTTTAGTATCTCCTTGATATATTTAGATTGAGTAATGTAGATACCATATTTCTTTTGTTGAATCTATAATCCAACAAAGAATTTTATCTCACCAAACATAGACATCTCAAACTATTTACTCATTTCTTCTAAAAATGC
Source organism: Cupressus sempervirens (assembly GCA_028749045.1). Taxonomy (NCBI): domain Eukaryota; kingdom Viridiplantae; phylum Streptophyta; class Pinopsida; order Cupressales; family Cupressaceae; genus Cupressus; species Cupressus sempervirens. Next base: position 703,342,534 of record CM053786.1, on the reverse strand, counting down.
CTTGCACAAGTCATTATTTCCTATGAATAAAGTATCATCAACAAATATTTCTACCAACACAATCTTCTTATCTAGTCCTTCTTTGATATACAGACTACTATTATGATTTTTTCTTTAAAAACCAATTTGCATCAAGTAGTTATGAAGTCTTTCAAACCAAGCCCTGAGAGCTTGCTTGAGTCCATATAATGCCTTGTGTAATTTTCAGACCATGTCCTTTTTACTAGGATCTACAAAACCTTTAGGCTGTTCAATGTAGACTTTTGCATCATGAATTCCATTCAAGAATGCAAATTTTACATCCATTTGATAAACTTTAAATCCTCTGTGAGTTGCATATGCTAGTAAAGTTCTAACACCTTCTAATCTTGCAACTGGAGCAAAATTTTCACCATAATTAATACCTCCTTCTTGAGAATAGCCTTTACATACCAACCTTGCTTTGTTTCTAGATACTTTTCCATCTTCATTCAGCTTGTTTCTGAACACCCACTTTGTGCCAATTACATTTTTCTCCTTGGGTCTAGGAACAAGAGTCCAAGTTTTGTTCTTTTTTATTTTTTCTATTTTTTCATTCATTGCTTCAATCCACCTTTTACTATCCAATGTATCTTTAACATTTCTAGATTCAAATTTAGCAAGTAGACATGCACCTTTCAATTTTCTTCTTGTCATTGTTCCATCTGATTTGTCTTGTTGGTGCAATTAAATATTTACTAATTATACTTGCTTAAGCTTACTTTAGGATAATGTAGTGTATAGTATTTTGTGATTGAGGCACTTAAGAGTTTGCACCTTAATTAAACACATGGTGTAGGAGAATTCCACCTTGTGTGGGTGATAGCTTATCTTCTCCTTATCATTGTCTCTTATTACCTCTCCTATATAAGGAGACCTATTATATTCATTTAAAATCAATCCATTGGATGTCAATCAAGTCCATTATAAATAATAACAGTCGTGCATCTTTATGTAATTATCTTGCCAATCTCTTGTGAAAGTTATCTTGGTCTTTCATTTGATCCTGGGGGTGTTGTAGAGTCACCTAAAACTCTAACATGTCTCCAATGATTTGATTAGGTGCATGATGACTTCTCACATATCTTGCTAACATAGGTTCTTTGGATCTAATTTCATCATGAAGTTTAGTATCTAGCTTGAGTCCCACTATTTGTTACTTGGGTCCTTCAAGCTTGGTTTGAATTAGCAAGATAGCCTCTGACTTGGGTCCTTTAGACTATGACTTGGGTTGCATTGTCTGCAACTGATGCAGGAGCATCTAGAGGTATAAGGGCAATCCTGTGTCACCCAAAAAAATATACTTAGACTTAATTTTTGTTTCATGTGTTTTCATTTTTGGATACCCATTTGGGCCAAATAAAGGTACTAACTCTCACAGTTCCACTATCAGTGTTCGTGTAAATCCCAAAAAAATAGGAGTATGCAATTGAGCCATCATTTTGGTGAACTAGGAGGTGTAAATTGGCTAGATGAATGTAATTGTAATTTAGAGCATTCCAGAAAAAGAATCAGGTCAAAAGGCCCCACGGTTTGAGAGTTATTGCAATTTTTTGGGTTGTGGAAACCTCCTAAGAATGCTTCAAAGTCAGGTTAGGAGCATTAAATGACCTCAAAAAGGGCCAAAAAATGGGGGACAAGAAAAGTTGGTCCATAGGGCTATAGAGCGCTTCGAGAGCTTTTTGAAAATGTAAACGGTTCGTCAATCAGAGCTACAGTTCAAAAGTTATGCGTCCTAGAAGTTCAGTTACCATTTTTGGATTCTTCTAGATTTGTGTTTACTTCTAACACAGCTTTTGGAACCTTCTATTTGGTTGGTGGATGCGTACTAGCACTTTCTAGAATGTACTCCTAGTCCTTAACCCTCTGGGGTCTATTTAAGGAGATTTCTGGCATTGTAAAAGGCAGTTCGGAGTGGAGTTTGAGAGGAGGTACTGAAAGGAGAAATTATCTCCAGATTTATGCTATTGTAAGCCCTTAGGGCATGTTTTGAAGTTTATTTTCTCTGTATTGAATGTACTAGCTTATTTTTCAGTTAATACAATTTCCCTTTTCTGTTGTGTCCATTCTGTTCTTGGGTTGTGTCCCCATCAACAACTTGGTAACTATTGGAGATTTTTGGAACTCAGGAGGTGAAGCCTCCTTTCTTTTAGATAGGTTTGGTAGAGTATCAGGTTCATAGTAAATAAATCTTTTGTAATTCTCTGGCTCTTTGCTACTCTCTTCCTCACTCTTTGCTACAAACACATCAATTCTCACATGTGCACTTTCTATGATTTTATGAGTAGACAAATTCAAATACTTGTATCCCTTACTTCTACATGAATATCCTAAGAATATACCTTCATCACCTCTGACATCAAATTTTCCTTTTCTAGATTCTTTCAAGATATAACATTTGCTACCAAATACATTCAAGTAACTTACATTAGGCTTGTAGCCATAATGTAATTCATAAAGAGTCTAATTTGAGTCTTTCTTCAACTATACTATATTCAAGGTATGAATTGTAGTGCTGAGAGCTTCCTTCTAGTATTTGATTACAACATTCTTTTCTATCATCAGTGTTCTTGCACGATCCATGATGTATTTGTTCCTTCTTTCATCTATGCGATTCTGTTGAGGTTACTAGGAGCTGATACTTGTCTTTTAATTCCTTTTTCTATTCAAAATTCATTGAATCCATTGGAGATGAATTCACCACCTTTGTCTAATCTCAAACATTTTAGCTTCTTTTCAATTTCTTTCTCTATTCTTGCCAAATACCACTTGAACTTTTGAAAAGATTCTTATTTTTCTTTTAGATACATTATAGTCATCATTATAGAATAATCATCAACAAAAGGAATGAACATTTTTTCTCCACTGTAACTCTCTATTCCAATAGGTCCACATAATTCTATATGCACAAGCTCTAAAACTACTTTAGAATGATAGTTCTTGCTTTTGAAATTAGTCTTTCTAGTCTTTCCGATTTGACAATTGACCCATATCACGTTTCCTTAAGCTACGAATACCTCTTACTCTTCTTTGGTTGCTTATCTTAACTAGATTATCAAAGTTTACATGACACAATCTTTTGTGCCATAACCAACTTTCTTTTATTTGAGCAATAAAACATGAACTTTCATTGAGATCAAGATAAAATAGATTACCTTTTGTTTTCTTGCTAGATCTAACCAAATTTCCTTTTCCATCTAGCAATTTGGCCTTTCCATCCATGAATTCTACTTTGAACCTAGTTTTATTCAATTGTGCCAAACTCAGTAGATTATGCTTTAATTGTTCATCCCAATAAGCATTATCATATGCAAGTTCATTAGTCAAAGAGATACATCCATTTCCTTTTATGTTACAAGGTTTATTGTTTCCAAATCTCACACTACCACCATCATAATATTCCATGTGCTCAAATTTTGTTTTGTCTCTAGTCATATGATGTGAGCAGCCACTATCAATAATCCAAGTATCATTTTTTCTTACATGAGAGATAAGTTCCATCTCTTCTGTTTCATCATCAAGTTCATGTTTTAGAGCAATATATACCATTTCATCTTCACTATTATCAAAATCTTTAGCCATAAAACAAGATTTCTTATCTTTCTCCTTGTAGTCCTTATGGTTTTTGAATTCCTTCTTGCCTTTATGCTTGTTACTTTTCTTTTCATTCTTGTTTTATCTGTTTGGGCATCTAGCAGTAATGTGACCATTTTCTTCACAAGAAAAAAAATTAGAGGAACTTTACCTTTGTACTTTCCTCTACCTTTGGAATATTTTCTTGCAAGTAGGTCTTCAAAAAATTCAAGATCACTGTCAAAAATTTCTTCTATTTCTTCTTCACTTCCTAATTTATTGGCTTTCTTACTCTTTTTCTTGAGTGGGAGTTTGTCTTCAAATGCAGACTCAATACCTTTTGAACTAGGAACATAGTTATCATAGTTATCAAACTCAAAAGATGTCAATATTCCTACTAGAGCATCCAAAGTTATTTTATTATTTGGATCACATCTCATTTCTTGAATAGCAAACACTCTAATTACATAAATAGGAAGAAGGGTTCTGAGTACCTTGCTTACAATTGTTTTGTCATCAATGTCTCCTCTAGATATTTTGTTTGCGCTCACACTTGCTTTGATTCTTTTCACATATTTTGCAATGTTTTCATCTTCTCTCATCTTCATCTAATCAAAATGACCTCTAAGAATTTTTGCTTTGGATCTTCTTACATTTTCATCTTCTCTATAAATGTCTTTCAGTATGGTCCACATTTCATGAGCTTTTTTGCAATCTTTTACTTCATCAAATTCAGCATAACTAAGAGTAGATGCAATATCAATCATCATGATGTTATGATTCTTCTTTTCAACAATATCTTCAACTAATAAAGTTCTAGTGGGAGTCTTGTATTCAATATCAAGATACTTACAACCTAAATCATTGATAGTTTCTAGATGTAACCTCATAAGTCCTTGCCATGCTACAAAATTATCTCTGTTCAACTTGGGCATCTCTCTTCTATAAGACATTCTAATATTTAGCTTAGGTCCTCAAAACCTTCTCTGCAAGCACCAAAAATCTCTAATAGCAATTTTTAAAAATATAAGAGGAGTAACTAAGAGGGAAGGGGTGAATCAGTTACCACTAAAATAAATCTTAAATCCCTTAGCTTTCAGTACAAAATAATCATGTGATAGCTTAATCCTATTGATGCTCGGTAAACAAAGAAATGTTATAACTCATTAAATACTGAGAATGTTTGACAAATACTTTAACATGAAGACATTAGATTTAATCTATGATTACCAATATGTTAACTTAGTTGCAAATTTATAAAGGAAATAACATGAATACATTTAACACCAAGATTTAACGTGGAAACCCAAATTGGGAAAAACCAACAATTGCAACTAGTTACTGATGTAGGAGCATTTAGAGGTATAAGGGCAATCCTATGTCACCCAAAATAATGTACTTAGACATAGTTTTTTTTTCATGTGTTTTCATTTCTGAATACCCATTTGGGTCAAATAAAAATTTCAACTCTCACAGTTCCACTATTAGTGTTCTAGGTTAGAGTATTTAAGCACCTTGGGATACATGTAAATGCCCAAAAAATAGAACTATGTAATTGAGCCATAATTATGGTGAATTAGAAGGTGTAAATTGGAGGGAGTATTAAAATTGTAATTTAGAACATTCCAAAAAAAGAATCAGGTCAAAAGGCTGCATGGTTTGAAAGTTATCACAGTTTTTTCAATTTTTAGAGACCTCCTAAGAATGCTTCAAAGTTAGGTTTGAGGCATTAAATGACCTCATATAGGGTCAAAAAATGGGGGATGAGAAATGCTATCCATAAGGCTATAGAGCACTCTGAGAGCTTTTCAGAAATGTAAACAGTTCATTGATCAGAGCTACGGTTCAAAAGTTATGCCTCCCAGAAGTTCAGCTACCATTTCTGGATTCTCCCAATTTTGTATCGACTTCTAAAGTGACTTCTGGAGCCTTCCATTTTGGCGGTGGATGCCAACTAGCACTTTCTAGAATGTATTCCTAATCCTTAACCCTTTGGGGTCTATTTAAGGACATTTTTGGCATTTGTAAAAGGTAGTTTGGAGTGGAGTTTGAGAGAAAGTACTGGGAGAAGACATTATCTCTAGATTTATGCTATTGTAAGCCCATAGGGCATGTTTTGGAGTCTGTTTCTCTGCACTAAGTGTACTAGCATATTTTTATAGTTAATAAAATTTTCTCTTTCCTATTGTGTCCATTCTGTGCTTGGGTAGTATCCCCATCAAGTGGTATCAGAGCGGGTTTTCTTGAGTGTGTAGACAGAGCACCAACTGTGAGGCAGTTTGCACCAAGACTATGTGGTTGTGGGTTTGAGTTAAGAAGATGCCTCCATGAATAGAGTGTGGTGGAAGGGCTGGAGCTATTAATCCTAAGGAGGTTAAAGCCCTCCAAAGGTAGGTTTAAGCATTGCAGGAGGAGCTCCATAGAGGAACAAATGTTGCTGCAGGTGACGAAAGTGAGGATGACAATGAAGAAGAAGAAATTGGACCAGAAGGGGAAGTTCTGAATCAGGAAGAGGAGAGGCTTTTTAGGGCCATTACTAAGTTTGGAAAAAGACCTACAATTGATGTGGGTGTATTTTCAAGAAATCTGAAACTAGATGAGTTGATTGATTGGATCAATGAACTGGAGGAGTACTTTGAGTATGAGGATATCAAGGACCCAGATAGGGTTAAGTTTGCAAAGGCCAAACTAAAAGGCCATGCCAAAATATGGTGGCAAGAGTTTCAATTGGAAAGAAATAGAAGAGGAAAGGATAAGATCACAAGGTGGGATTGCATGGTGGACAAACTAAAGAAGCAGTTCATTCCTGTTGACTACGAGCTTGATTTGTTTAAGAAGATGCATGGGTTAAAGCAAGTAGGAAAATTAGTCCAAGAATATAAGAAGGAGTTTTACCAACTTCTGATTAGAGTAGGGCATACAAAAGAAAATAAGGAGAAGATTTGTTGTTATATCAGTGGGTTACAACCTAGCATCTGGGAGGAATTAAGTCTGGTAAGAATGACCAGTGTTGAAGAGGCATACCAGTTTTCCCTACAAGTTAAAGAGAAGCTAAATAAAAAGTTTGAAGGGAGACAAAGAGGGTGTGGTCAAGGAGGAAGGGGCAGTGGTAGGTCATCTGGAGGTTGAAATGAGACCCAAAGGAAAAATGAAGATGTGGGTACTAGTAGGAACTAGAGGAACAAAGATTTCAATCGCTCCCGTGATCAAAACTTTGGAGATCAGAGAGGAAGAGGTAGAGGAAATGGACAAGGTTTAGGAAGAGGAGGTTTTCTTGGTACCTATTTCCATTGCAATGAACAAGGTCATCATGCCTTTGAATGCCCTCAATGACAAGTAAGGACAGATAGGAGAGTTAAGGGCCAAGCTAGGGTTGCTCATGTGGATGATGACGCACAGTCATCACATTCAGAGGATGCAGAAAGAGGAGAGACTTTAGTAAATGAAAGGGTCCTACTAAATGGTGAGATTGAACTAGGACAAAGGAGGAGTCTATTTCATACCAAGTGCAAATGTGAGAATAAATGTTGTGATGTGATCATTGATGGTGGTAGCACTAACAACTTGGTGTCAGAAGAGATGGTCTCTAAACTGAAGCTCAAGAGGGAGAAAAATCCCCAGCCCTATCAGATTTCTTGGGTGAAGGATGATCATAAGGTCCTAGTAAGTGAATAATGTTTAGTGAAGTTCATAATTGGGAGTTACCATAATGAAGTTCTCTGTGTTATTATTCCAATGGATGTCTGCCATCCATTGTTGGGAAGACCATGGTAGTTTGACAAGCATGCAATACATGATGGTCATGCAAATACATACTCTCTAACAAAGGATGAAGTTTGCCACAAACTGAAGCCCATGGTAAAGGAAGGTGAAAAGGTATGCAACAATGCTAGGATCTGTCTTGTTGATGGAAGAATTTTTTTAGATGGCATGAAACATCAATGTATGTGCTATGCTTTGATTCCTAGAAAAGATAAGGAAGGTAGTAGTGAAATATCATTTGAAGTTTTAGATTTATTAGGTGAATTTGGAGATATCATTTCTAATGATGTTCTAGAAGGATTGCCACTAGTAAGGCAAATTAGTCATCAGATATATTTAATCCTTGGAGCTAGTTTGCCTAACAAGGCTGCTCATAGGATGACTCCTACTAAAACTAAGGAGCTAAACATATAGGTTTAGGAGCTATTGAAGAAGGGTTTGATTTGAGAGAGCCTGAGTCCATGTGTAGTACCTATAGTACTAGCACCAAAGAAGGATGGAGAGTGGAGAATGTGTACAGACTCTCGAGCTATAAATAGGATAACCATCAAGTATTAGTTTCCTTTGCCAAGAATGGATGATCTTATGGACTACTTGAGTGTAGCTCAGTACTTCACAAAGATAGATCTCAAGAGTGGCTATCAACAGATATAGATACGAGAAGGAGATGAGTGGAAAACTGCCTTCAAGACCAAGGAGGGTCTTTATGAGTGGCTAGTCATGCCCTTTGGATTGATGAATGCCCCAAGCACCTTAATGCGGCTTATGAATGAGGTACTTAAGAAGTTCTTGGGAAAAATTTTTATTGTCTATTTGGATGATATTTTAATTTTTAGCAAGACTTTGGAAAAACATTTATTGCATATTCGTAGTGTCCTTGAAATGTTAAGGGAAGAGAAACTATTAATTAATCTAAAGAAGTGTAGCTTTTCTAAAAAAGAGTTAGTCTACTTGGGGTTTGTTGTATCACCTAAAGGTCTCAAAATGGATCCAGAGAAGGTAAAAGCCATCTTGGAATGGCCTACTCCAAGGTTTGCTACTGAGGTGAGATCATTTCATGGTCTGGTTAGTTTCTACAAGAAGTTCATTAAGAATTTCAGTGGCATATGTGCACCCCTAACTGACACAATAAGAGGGGATAGAAAAGAGTTTAAATGGACTATGGCAGCGGCGAAAAGTTTTGAATTGCTGAAGAAGAAGGTGATAGAACAACCTGTGTTGGCACTTCTTGATTTTAGCAAGGTGTTCCAGGTGGATTGTGATGCTAGTGACAATGCTATTGGTGCTGTATTAAGCCAAGAAGGTAAGCCTATTGCATATTTTAGTGAGAAATTGAATGATGTGGAAAAGAAGTATTTTGTTTATGATCAAGAGTTCTATGCAATAGTTCAAGCCTTAAAGTAATGGAGGCATTATATATTTCCAAAAGAATTTTTTTAATATACTGATCACCAGGCATTATAGTATCTAAATAGCCAAGGTAAATTGAATTAGAGCATATGAAGTGGGTAGAGTTCTTGCAGAGCTATACATTTGTGTTGAAGCATAGAAGTGGAAAATCTAACAGGGTTGCAGATGCATTAAGTAGGAGGCAATTGTTGCTTACAGTAATGTAGGTTGAAGTAGTTGGGTTTGATGAACTCAAGAAACTGTACCCTGAGGATCTTGATTTCGCTGAAGCATGGAAAGCTTGTAAAGAACCTATTGCTATAGATAGAACTAAGTGGTTAGACTATCTAATTCAGGATGGTATGTTGTTCAAGGGTAGTCAATTGTGCATTCCAAGGAGTTCCATGGGGGAAAATTTGATTAAGGAGAAACACAGTGGAGAGATGGCAGGACATTTTGGCCAAGATAAGACCATTTCCATTCTTAGAGAACATTATTTTTGGCCTCAGATTTGACAGGATGTGAAGAAGTTTGTACAGAGTTTTTGGATTTGTCAAGTGGCCAAGGGATTTAATCACAATACTAGACTTTATTAGCCATTGCCTGTTCCATCAAAGCCATGGGAGGATATAAGTATGGATTTTGTTCTTGGATTGTCGAGGACACAAAGGGGTAATGACTCAATATTTGTGGTGGTTGATAGGTTCTGCAAAATGGCACATTTCATTCCATGCCATAAAACTCATGATGCTGTCCATATTGCAAACTTGTTTTTTAGAGAGGTGGTTAGACTACATGGCCTCCCAAAGAGTATAGTTTTTGATAGAGACACTAAATTTTTGGGGTATTTTTGGAGAACATTGTGATAGAAGTTGAGAACAGACTTGAAGTTTAGTTCTACACATCACCTACAGACTGATGGACAGACTGAAGTAGTAAACAGAAGTCTAGGCAATCTTCTGAGATGTTTAGTTGGGGATAAGCCCAAGGGATGGGATTTGATTCTACCACAAGTGGAATTTTCTTACAATAACTCTATAAATAGGAGTACTGATAAATCACCATTCCAAATTGTATATGGAAGTAGCCCAAGGACTGCACTAGAATTGAGGAAGATAGAGCAAGGGGAGAGGACAAGTGTTGAAGCAAAAGAGTTTGCTAAACATATCAAGCACCCACATGAGGAGGTCCAGACACACATTATCAAGATGAATCAATAGTATAAAGCTAGGGCTGATCAAAGGAGAAGACATAAGGAGTTCCGAGTAGGGGATCTTGTCATGGTACACTTAAGAAAGGAAATATTTCTAGTAGGTACTTACGACAAGTTGAAGATGAAAAAATTTGGTCTTTGCAAAATTTTGAAGAAACATGACTCAGGAAATGCATATGAAGTGGAGTTGTGAGATGGAATTCACATTTCTCCTATTTTCAACATTGCAGACTTAATAGAGTACCATGATGATGGTGCAGATGAGGAGCTGATGTTTGAGCCATGTCCAATTCCTACTTCTAAGAAGGTGGAGATAGAGGAGATTCTAGATAGTCGTGTGGTTAGGAGTACTAGAAATAGGCAGTATGAAGAGTATTTGGTCAAGTGGAAAGGATGATCGATAGAAGACTCAACTTGGATATCAGCAATCGAGGTTTCCCATTTGGGATTTCCTCTACCATCCATAAAGTGATAGGGTCACTTTTCAATCTACCCTGGGTGTCTGATGCAAGAGCATCTAGAGGTATAAGGGCAATCCTATGTCACCCAAAAAATGTACCTAGAGATAGTTTCTATTTCATGTGTTTTCATTTTTGGATACCCATTTGGGTCAAATAAAGGTTCCAACTCTCTCAGTTCCACTATTAGTGTTCTAGGTTAGAGTATTCAAGCACCTTGGGATACATGTAAATGCCAAAAAATAGAACTATGTGACTGAGCCATAATTATGGTGAATTAAAAAGTGTAAATTTGAGGGAGGTTTAAAATTGTAATTTAGAACATTCCAAAAAATGAATTAGGTCAAAAGGCTGGATGGTTTGAAGGTTATCATAGTTTTTCAATTTCTGGAGACCTGCTAAGAATGCTTTAGAGTCAGGTTCAATGCATTAAATGACCTTGTATAGGGCTAAAAAATGGGGGATGAGTGATGTTGGTCCATAAGGCTATAGAGAACTCTGAGAGCTTTCTAGAAATGTAAACGGTTCATCGATTGGAGCTACGGTTCAAAAGTTATGCCTCTCGAAAGTTCGGCTACCGTTTCTGCATTCTTCCAATTTTGTACCAACTTCTAAAGTGACTTCTGGAGCCTTCCATTTTGGCGGTGGATGCCAACTAGCACTTTCTATAATGTATTCCTAGTCCTTAACCCTTTGGGGTCTATTTAAGGACATTTCTGGCATTTGTAAAAGGCAGTTCAGAGTGGAGTTTGAGAGAAGGTACTGGGAGAAGACATTATCTCCAGATTTATGCTATTGTAAGCCCATAGGGCATGTTTTGGAGTCTGTTTCTCTGCACTAAGTGTACTAGCATATTTTCATAGTTAATAAAATTTTCTCTTTCTTGTTGTGTCCATTCTATGCTTGGGTAGTGTCCCCATCAGTTACTATTTTTTACTCTTTTGAAGTGAACCCTATTAGGAGCCAACTCTGTTAAAGGTTACAAAACAAACTATTACGTGTGACCCTATTAGAAGATTTAATCCCCTTGTTAGAAGTGTCCTTATTAGAGGTCTTTAAACAATTCAATAGAACTGCCACCTTATTAGAAGATTTATAAATAGCTGTTAAGCCAACTCTATTAAGAGATTTAGATCACTGTTACAATGGTTAGAGAGTAACAATGGGATGACCTAATTTTTGATGCAACTAAATTTTTGATTAGAGATCTTAATTTTGGCTCAAATACTTGATCCTTCCTGATCAAATATATCTTTTCAGCTCTACAAGAATATTCTTCTTATCCTTTTGATTTGCTTCGTCTTTCCATCATTTAAACTTCAATACATTCACACATATTTAATCCTCAACTTGACCTTTTATTCATATATTTCATATTGTCAAGTTAGCTCAAATATAACTTAGAATAATTAATATTCATCTTCTCAGTCAACTAGAACTAACAAGTAAATCAATTGAACTCAATTTACCAAAATAAGAAAATCCTTTGTCACCTGACCTTGCTTGATAGACACTAACTCAAAAATAATTTTCCTATGATAACCAGGTGAACTTGGTTAACATTGCATACTTACATAGATCCTTTGGTAATTGAGTGAGCTTAAATAGCACTAGTTCTGTCCAACATTCTCTTTATTAACCAAGTGAGCTTGGTTAACACTCATCTACCACAAACTTTCCTTTGGTGCTTGGGTGAATTTGACAGATACTATCTCCTAAACTAAAAAAAATTTAGAACACTCGGTCACCATAGAAAACTGTCTTCACTTCCTGAGTAAGCTGGGCATACATTGACTAGAAATGATATGATATTTTGTGTAACATCAAAGACAATACACAATTAATCAATTGTTCCAACAAGTACCACACACGTGGAGTTTTGTATAGACTATGAGCCAAGAATGCTATTATAATTGTAATTAATTAATTATCTTATTTTAATTAATTGGGAAAGCCTCAAGGCTAGCTCAAGGAATTATTATGAAGATATAGTATAAAGGAAATATTTTTTCCTTGATTGTAAAGTGCATGATGCGTATTGAGATCATTATTGAAGTGCGACGTGTGAAAAGAAGTAGAGTGCTTACTAAATGCATGTAAGTAATCCAAGGGATTATTGGATGCGAGATTCAAGATCTAAAAAGGAAGAAGTCTAGTTGACAAGAGAGAGATAGAGGAACAAAGTACATTTCCATTCTATTATTCTGCAAGGAATAATACAAAGATCATTTGGATAGTGGGTTCATTGATCTTTCCCTTGAAGTTGTTTGAGTGGTGGGTCTAGTTGTCTTCCACAACTCCTAACAGGGTTAGAATCTTCTAACAGGGATTTAAAGTCTCCTAATAGGGACTCTTATGTACTAAATGTTGTAATAAACTCCTAATAGGATATATCCTCTAACAAAGAATATTTATATTTGTACACCATCTTGTAGGTACCATCCCCACTAGGGTTTTTCCTCTAATCAAGGGTTTCTCTAGTTAACATATTTGGTGTTATTGTCTATGAGTATCTTGTTGTGGTTTTAGTTTATATTACTCATATGGTTAAGATTGTTTAAGGTTGTTAATTGTGATATTATTTGGATAACTAATTTACCCCCCTCTCATTTATATCAGTGGACTATATATTCTATCACAATTTACTTGTTTAATAACATGCTGATCTGATTGGTGCAATTTTGATTTCTTATGTGACATCTTGCATTGTTACGAGTAGACTTATAATTCATGTGTGGACCTAACTTCAAGCACATAATATTTCATATGACCATTGACATGGGTTTTACTTTTGTTTATTTTTCCAAGTATGGTCCTAAATTATAATTTAAGCTTGACTAATTGGACATGTGGCTTAGATGGATATATAAGAAGCTTGGTTAGATGTATAAAAGGGGGAGAGAAGGGACATATAGAGATTGGAGATGAAATCTAAGACTTTAACTTTGTATACTTTGAAAAGCCTCACAGCCAGGCATGTTATGGTCATTCTTTATGCAAAGTTAATTAATTACACCTTAAAGATGTTGCATCAGGCCTCATGTTTTCTATGGATTCATTTGGTTTATATATAGCTTTCATATGTAACTCTTAGCATGGGTAGATGGTTGTAGTTGACTTGACTTTACATGTAGTTTTCTCTCATCTTTTACCCTCCTTGCGTCACTTTTCTAGGAAAAAATGAACATCTTTTACACTTCCTTAGTTAAGAATGTGTGTCCTTAAACAAACTTGGCCAATAATAGTTTTCCTTCATCACTATAAGAAATGTAGTTCTATTCAAAGTCTTATTGTAAAATAATATACTTGGGGGGTGAATTAGGATCTATTCAACTTTTCACTATTTAAAACAATATATGAAATCAACTGTATTCACTCCTAATCCATCTCATATCTTAGATTTGTTGTGATGTGGAGCCTAATCAGACTCAAAGGTTTATTTAGCATGGTTTTCTTCCAATATTATTTCTATGGGGGTTGGGGGCAATGCTTCCAAGATGGGGTCAAGAGGCAGTACCCCAGGTGCACTCCATATCGCAATACAAGGTGGGGTCAAGGTGTAATGCCCTTGTGAGGGTTTTGAGGGGCAACACCCCTAAAGCTAAAAATGCCCTTATATTTTAAAAAGTTTTGGCTGCTATTTTCCCTATTGGATGACTTATTCTATCCCTAATTTTGTAAGCAACAAAAGCTTGTATAAAAAAGGCTTAGGGTTAGGGATTTCATACTGTAATGGTGATATTGTAGCTTCTTGTATTGGTATTGAGCTGTAAGGGTTCATAGATTGTAATCATTGGATAATAATAATATTAGACGTGTTGTTGGTGGATGTAGCCTAGGGATTGGGTGAACCACGTTAAGTCTTGGTGTCTTGTATTCTCTTTTATCTAATCTACTATTTTATAGTATTGGTTATATTTCCATGTAACTATTATTTTTGTCTGAGGTTAATCCTAACAAGATCGTATACCATATACTCATAAATTGTAATGCTGACATGAAAACATAAAAACATAGCACAACAGATTTTAGTAACCCAAAAACCCTCCAAGGTGAAGGTAAAACTAGGGCGAGGATGAAACCCACAAATTTTTATTGCTGCAACAACAAAATTTGCTAGTTAGGGCTATAATTTGATCACTTCTGATAATCTACACTATGAGGAGTCTACTTTTTAAAAATCTTTGTAAGATTGTTAGGTCATACCTTGATTAAAATATTTTACACTAACAATGAAGTAAGGATTCTATTAGGAGATTTAAATAAGGTCTACTAAAAACCTCTGTTAAGAGATTTTCCTTGACTTAATCTGTCAAAAATAATTTAGTACTTGATCCTTTAGTTTTCTCTAGAAGCTATTTATGGATCTCCTCTCTTCAATATCTCAATCTAATCTCCTTATCTGATATGCTCTATTATTTCCTTCACTACTAGGTTGCTTTGTTTGATCTCTCTATAAAACTTTTCCTTTCTTTCTTTGTTCTCTCTTTCACACTTTCTTCTCACTCTTATCTGCATAATCATAATTTAGGGTTATAACCTTTCTTAAATAGATAGTTATAGATAATTCTAGATCTTAATCAATGATCTACATTTTATCATTTTTCTATTTTATCTTTCTAATTTTTTGATTGGTTAATATGATTTTCTTTGGATTAATGCCTTCTGAAAAAATGTGTAATTTTATCCTTAACTATCTCTACAATATTTAAATGTCATGTAGAAGTCAGCTAAAATGATTTACATGAGTGTTAAACTCATATGTCAAAACTAGTTTACTCAACATTTGAATGTTCTATCACTTAGTCATAACTAATATTCATGTTGTCTTTCAACTTCTATAAGCTTGGCATATACTGACTCACTTGGCATTAATTGTCTTTACATTGCTCAGTCTTCATTATTTTTCTCAACACGTATGCTTGATTAGTCTCTATTGTGGTGCTCAAAAATCTTTGACTTGTTCAACATTTAATGAAATATAAACAAGTGCTTTGTAGCTTGACCTTCTTTGGATGGCTCAGTCATAGTGATGACTGACCAATGCTTCCTTGGAAATGACTAAGTGTTGGACATTAATAGGAAACTTATGCTTAGAGATCAACAATCTCCCCCTTTGACATTAGTGGAAAAAATGTTGTGTCATGACTTAGCAATCATAAATATATAAAAATGTAGCACTCCTCCAGATACTATGATTTGGTCTTCAAAAACTTGATTCTATTATATACTATATACATGTCTATGAACTTTGATGCCAACTCAACTAATAACTTAGTTTTTAATCTACTCTTATTTCCCCCTTGCATGTACACATTCTCCCCTTTATTTATGTCATGAGAAAATTTCCCCCTTGGTTTTGAAACTTATTACTTGGGGTTTTTAGGGATCAACTGATATTTATCGAAAAATATTTTATGAGAAGCCAAAATATCTTCAAATCCTTTACTCCATTTGGTTCTAACGGATTCCATGACTTCTATTTGAATTTCTAGCTAGGCAACAAGATCAATTAGGCTCTTTATTGTTGAAAGATGTGGATCTTTCCTTGCTAAAACCCAAGCCTCTAATAATTCCTTATGAATTATCTCTAAATAGGGTAATAACATGAATTAAATTAAAATTATTATTTTCCTAATGTTATTATCTCTAGCCATCAATTTGGCTAATCTCCCCTAATCATATGGCACTTTATTATAAGAATGGGATCTTGAACTTGCATTTATTCTGCATAAAATTGTATACACTCGCATATTTTCCTATATCTTATCAATAGCATGTTGTTTCTCCAATGTGAAGAAATCAACATCACAAATTTTTATATACAAAAAGTGAATGATTGACAAAATTCCTTCCACACTTGTTACAAGAGTAGAAAGCTCAACCTGTCTAATTGCAATTGTTGTTTAGTCTTTCTCCAAAACTTTGTACTCAAATTTTTTCTCAAACCATCTAATTAATTTTTCATTGGTCTCTATATCTTATGTTTTAACTTTCCCAATTATATACAACAGTTGATCCAAAATTTGATATTTCTCATTCACATCAGAAATCTCAAAAGAAACAACAAAAATATCCTTGATATTATGTAATACCAATTTCTTTGGGTGTTCTATCCTCAACTATTCAGATCATACATAGGTAGTGTGATGACCTTATTTAAACTCACTGTCTCCTCTAGTGTTTCATCTTTTTGTGCCACTATCTATGACTGAGGGGTGTTATCACTAGGTAGTGATACCTATAGTTATTTTCTCTTTGCACTCGGTCTAGGTGTCTCCTTCTATGGATTTGATATTACCTATTATATAGGTTTAAAAATTAATGTTTCTAGTAACATGACACTCAACAAATGTATAAGAGCTTGAATAGCCTCTTATTCTTTAGGTTTCTCTACTGACTATTTTTCCTTTTCTGCCTCTTTCTCATTTGTTTGGCCCACTATGACATGAGTGAATTGTGGAAACACAATTATTGCCTTATCTTGTCACTTGATACTCATGTCAAAACTAGTTGTAATAGATGTAACTTTAAAATAGTCAATTTTTGTACTTTCAATCCATGGATTATCTTATATTTGGAACAAAACTAGATTGGTACATGGTAGAGAGGTGTTTGAGGTACTTGATCTAGCACTCTTCAAATCTTCCTCACTTAATACATTCTAATTCTGTGATGATGAATCAAGAATATCCTCTATAGTGAAAACATCTTGGTGCAATCTCTTCTACCAATAGTCTCTCTTCTTCTTCTAACTTTGCAAGTTCTTCATCATCTTGTCCTACTAACTCTACTACATCTCTTCCTTCTTTCTCTTTTTATTCATCATTCGACAGAACAAGCAATCAAAATTATTTCTTCCATATTATAATGCTCTATTTCTCTACTTCATGAGCTTTAATTTTCAAAATTTTATACCTTATTTCTTTAGGTATAAATTTATTTACAAAATCTTCTAGGGCTATTATTTTTCCCAAATCAAGCATTATTTGTGCTAATCTAGTCTCCCTTATCTATCTTTCCATGGATAATGCCCACTTATTCTTAGCATCTAATTTATTATACAAATCCTCAAGAATTCCTTCACCTAATTCTATAGGTGTATACTAAACTTTATCATCATATCCATCATCTTTATTTAAATAATTATAATCAATCTTCTTGAATGCTTCTATGTTAGTTGATTCTCTTATCATATCACATACTTGGTCAATAACCATTGGAGGCAGTCTGTGAACAATTTGATTTTTTTCTCAAAACATCAAACTTAATTTTTTCTTCATCTTCCTCCTCTTGATTAAGTGTAACTACCATTTTTCTTCTTAGCCTTTTTGGTAAGCTTTTCTTTGGTGCTTTGGTCGGCTTTCTCTCTTTTTGGCTTTCTTTTTCTTTTGCAACCTAGGATTAAGTTTCCTTAGATCTTGTGATCACTCTCCTCTTTGGTTTGAGTTTTAGAGGTATAAATTCCTTCTTCATAGTTTTCTTCAAATCCTCCTATGTTTGGATCAACAATCACCACTTTCTTCTTTTTGTTTTCTTGGGCTCGACAATAGCTAGTTTTATGCCCTTTGACTCTTCAACTTTTGCTTCTTCATTAGATTCCCCAACCTCACCTTTTCTTTCAGCTATCTAAAGTTGACTAATGCCAAGTTTTCCCTCAAGATATTTAATCATTCTCTTCTATTTTCTATCCATCTTGGGCACTGTTGTTTCCATTAATATTTTAATCTTGGTTGTCCCATAAGAACTAAATGGCTTGACATACTTGTCAATCTCTTTAGATAATAATATAGTCACTGCTGATGTAACTTTATCAACATTTACTTCTTATTTCATTAGCCTTAGCCATGCAACCCTTGGTAATAATGACTATACATAGATGAAATATGTATCTACTGTAAAACATACATCATCAAAGTAATGATCTACCACTAACTTTGGTATTATCATCTCGTTCTTCATCTTATTTTTGAATTCTTCAAAATAATTGTCCATTATAGCCTCAAAATTTTCTCCTTGTTGATTGATAAGGTCACTTATTTTCTCAATTGATGGTCTACTCCTATCCCATGCAACTGTACTGATGACAAGGAATGAATTCTATACATAGAAAAATATGCAAACAAGTAGAACTTACATGAAGTATTCTTTACCTCCTTATCGGTCCAAGATTCTTAGATAGTTGTTGTAGTTGTAGCTTGGCAAGATCAGAACTATGATATTTCTTTATAGTTTTCTATCCTAGGTCCACTACAATGCAAGGAATACAATTCAGTCAGCTCAATTGATAAAATTTGTGTGCAATTACACACACTACAAACTCAAAAATTGGGTCTTCAATTCCATTGATTGGCATACCACAACCATTCCATTTTTCCTTTGTCTATTGCTCGAAAATATCCTTGGTGACACATCTCATCATCTTTAATCTATCCAAGGTAGGGTAACCTGTAACTTAGTGAATGATTTCTTTGTTTATCTTGACTGGTCCACCTTCCAACCATATTTTTGTATCATGAACTTTGGTCAACATAATCTTTATCCATTCAACCTTGAATATGTTCAAAAAATCTAGGGCATGGGTAAGCCCTTTCTCAACCATAATCTTATATTCATCTTTGAATACTCCATGTCACACAATTTCTCATAAGCAACTCTTATTTCATGGTCTTGAATTTCTCCAACTTTACACATGTAACATGATCTCACATCATGAATCATCAAAACTCTTGGTGGAATTGACAACAACATACCAAATTCATCATCAATCAATGTAGTGTTAGGGTACTCCTTGAATTTTTTCAGAGGACACTAATCATTCCTCACAATTTTTTCATTGCTTTCCTTCAACATTTTCTTCATGAATGTAGATATAGATGATTATATTTCTAAACTATGCTTTGAAAAAAATTTCTTCAACAAGTTTGAAATCAACTTAACTTGGCAATTAAACTTTACTTACTGAGTTTTTTCAATTTCATCAATGACACATTACAATTCGTTTATTATATCACTAAAATTGCCTTTGAATCACCTTTGCACTAAAAATCACTTGGTAAAATAAACATGAGCACCAAATTTTGATATATGCCTTCAATCTTCTCATTTAGGTTTGAATAAATGCATTTGTACTTTGGTATGTGCATGAAAACTGTCTCAGTCTTCACATTATGTTCACACTTCCAAATACTCAGTTACTATTACTTGACTTGGCCAATACACTTTTGTTGGGTCAATACATCAACTTAATCAATGTAAGCTCTTAGTCTATATTGTAATGCTTGGTCAATACATACAATATTACTAATGCTTTATACTTGACAATGTAACTTGTTCTATTGTCCAATTCTTCTCTTAGATATTTCCTAGTGCATCTTGATTCATGCTAATATGAAATTTTAATCACATTTCTTGTTAGGAACTGGTGTATGATATAACATTTAAGTATAGAGTCCCTTACATACTTATTTCTTATTTGGATGTGGTGTGATCACTCAATCCATTGGATTGGGTGATCTAAACTTTTCTTTCTCCACTTCCTCTAGATTCTACTATCTTTTTCCATGTTGTATGCATCTCAACCTTGCCTTTCCCTTTATTGCTTTCATTTTTTGGTGCTAGTACTCATGTTCTATGGTTCTTACTAACATGTCCAACCTTAAGACAACTAAAAAAAACTAGGTTACCATTCAACCATTTCTTATAGTTACCTTGGAAATTTTTCCATACTCTCTGTAATAATTGTTAGAAATAATAGTCCACCAAGATAACTAAGAGGGGGGGCAGGGGTAAATCAGTTATCCAAAACTTAAAACATTTATCCACCTTAAATAATCTTAACAATTCAACCAAAGTAAATAATAACCATAACAAGATGCACATACACAATTACACCGGATATGTTAATAAGGGAAATTCTTGATTAGAGGGAAAACCCTAGTGGGAATGATGCCTACAAGATGATGTACTAATATAAATATTCCTTGTTAGAGGATGGAACCTGTTAGGAGTCTATTACAACATTTAGTGCATATGAGTCCCTGTTAGGAGACTTTGAATCCTTATTAGAAAATTCCAACCCTATTAGGAGTTGTAGAAGACAGAAGGACCTACTGTCCAAATAGCTTCTGGGGCAAGACCATTGAACTCACCATCCAATTGATCTCTCAACTATTACTTGTAGAATAATTCTCTATACTATTCTTTAACTTTTTTCCTCTATCTTGTGAACTAGATCAATCACTATCAAACCTTGTAGACCAAGTCACGAACCCTAGATCCAAGTATCAAACTTTGGACCATAGAATAAAACCTTGGCAATGAGGTTTCCTTCACCTTCACTCTACTTTTCTTATCTTTTCATTTCACTCTTTTTAATGCTTACAATCATTCACTTTCATCCATACATGATAAAGGAAAATGTCCTTCCTTTATACCAAATCCATACAACAATTCCCTAAGTTGACTATTACACCTTCTCAATTAATTACTATAGGACCACATTAAGAACATGTTACACATAGTGATAACATTAATCTTTTGCCTTGTAAATTGAATAACTTTTTGTACATGTAACATTATGATGAGCAAGCTTAACTATGTCATCTATAGAATTTCTTCTTCACATATTTAACTTTAGCTTCTTAGAATAACAACTTTGCTATGAGATATAACAAGTTTACCAGAACATGCCTTTGTAAACTCTATCTCAGAACAACCTTCATTAAAACTTGCATAACTTCTTCCAAACTTAATATCTTACGCTTCTAAGGTTAGTTTCATGTACTAGACATTTAGTATTATCTCCCTTTAACCTTGCTTAGTGAAAATTCTCAATTGTCTATCTATACCAAATTGATCTTTTTGTTGTTCTTTTGTTAGATACCACAAAAACTACTATGTTGACATCAATAAAAAATATAGTCATGAATGTAACATATCATCATGATAATGATCTAATCATATTTCTACAATACTCCCCCATAGGAATAACATTCATGCTTCAAAAAATTTCCCCCTTTGGAATTAATGGCAACATATATTAGAAACATCTAGTTCCAAGAATACCAACTGCAAAAGACTATTAATCTTTCTTTTCAAATCCTCTTCATCAATCATTCTTTCATGCTATACTTTTCTCAATCTATTTCTTCTCACAAACTATCTTTCTTCTCTAAAACTATTTTTCATGTTGTAGCTCTCCCCCATTGACATCAATGTCAAAGGTTTCAGCAACCATCATTCTTTGTAACAACTATCTCTAACCTACTCAAGTGTCCAAAGACATTGTTAAAAACAACATCCAACAAGAGTCATTGATGGCACTACCCATCACAGATACTCCCCCATTTAGGAAGCATCAACATTTAGTCTAGACAAACAATAGGGCTTTGTTACACTAGACTGATGCACTCTTGTATCATCTAATCTGATGTAGGAAGGGGCATAACCTCTAGCATACCTCACAAATATTTAGAAGTCTCTTTGGGAAGAGGCTTAGTGAAAATATTTGCAATCTTTTCTTTGGTGCTTACATACTCCAATCTAATTTTTTTCTACAACTTTTTCTCTCAACATGTGATACTTGATAGAAATGTGCTTAGTCTTAGAATGTAACACTAGATTCTTTGACATATTCACTATACTTGTGTTGTCACAATGTATAACAACAAGTTTACTAAATTCTATCCTTATATCCTTCAACATTTGCTTCATCCAAACAACTTGATTACAATTTTTTTTTACTACAACATATACTACTTATGTTGTACTTTGTGAGGTACAATCCTACTTCTTTCTCATCTAAGAGACCAGTCTTCCTTCAAGAAAGAAGGCTCCACCACTAGTACTCTTTCTGTCATCTATACTGCTTGCCCAATCAGCATTAGTATAAGCATATAAAGTGAAATCATTACATCTATCATACCACAATCTGAACGCTAGTGTTCCTTTTAGATATCTAAATATCCTTTTGATTTCTCCATAATGTGCTTCTCTTGGGTCAGCTTGAAATCTTGCAACAATTCTAACTGCATTTGCTATAGTTGGCCTTGTGTGAGTTAGATATTGAAATCCTCCAATCATAGATCTATACTTCTTTTGCTCAATAGTAGGTATCTCATCCTTTGTATATAACTTGTGTCTAGTTACCATAGGTGTTCTAATGGGTTTACACATTTCCAAACCAAACCTTTTTAGTAGATCTTTTAAATACTTAGTCTAAGAAATAGAGATTCGTTCTTTGTCCTGCACAATCTGAAATCCTAGAAAATATTTAATTTCTCCTATCATGCTCATTTCAAATTCCTTCATCATTTCTTCTACAAATTTTTCACTTTCATCATCATTTCCTCCAAATATGATGTCAGCAACAAATATTACCAAAATCATCAATCCATTGTCAATTTCTTTCCAATATAGATTACTATTTACCATACCTTTGCTATATCCAAGCTTTGTCAAATGCTTGTCCAACCTTGCATACCAAGTTTTGGGTGCTTGCTTCAAGCCATACAATGCTTTCTTCAATCTGCATACTATGTCTTTATCATCTGTTAAAGGACAACCTTTAGGTTGTTCTATGTATACCTCTTCTTCAATTTCTCCATTCAGAAACACTGACTTGACATCCATCTGATACACTTTAAATTTATTACATATTACATATGCTAAGAATAATCTTACTGCTATTCTTTCTATAGGGGCATAGGTTTTGTCATAATCTATTCCTTCTTTTTATGAGTAACCTTTACATACCAATCTTACTTTTTTCCTTACAACTTCACCTTGTTCATTCATCTTGTTCCTAAATACCCATTTTGTTCCTATCAAATTCTTGTCTACTGGTCTGGGAACCAATTACCATGTCTCATTCTTTACTATTTGATCCAATTCTTCTTTCATAGCTTGCTTCCAATAGTCATCTTTACATGCTTCATCTACATTATTTAATTCAACTTGAGATATCAAAAATAGTTCTTCATTGATTCTTCTTCTTGTCATCACACCTTTATCTCTACTTCCAATGATCTGCTTGGTTGGATGATTCTTTGTCATATTCATAACTGAAGTAGGAGTTTTTATCTCAACTCTTAGCTCTGTTGAAGTTTTTGAGCTTTGTTCCTGCCTCAGCTCTCCTTCATTCTACAAATCATTGTTAGCCTCAAAGAATACTTCATGATTCCTTTGTTTAGTAACAACATTCTCATCATTTGAATTATAGTAAACTATTCTTTCTTTTATCCTAAATTTCTCATCAACTCTCACATTTGTGCTTTCAACAATAGTCACCAAAGTTGTCTCTTCAATTACTTCCTCTTCATTAACCAATCTATGCTCATTATTATAGTCATTCAAGAATTTTTCCATACTTTCTTTAAGTTCTTCAACTTTATCAAAAAGTAAACTCTTTGTAGCTTTTCTTATTCTCTTAGGACATCTAGTCAAAAAATGACCAGATTATTTACATGTCCAACAAACAAAAATTTCATAGCTTCTGGTTCTCTTTTCATAAGTAGATCAATACCTTCCTTTATCTTTATGTCTTCTTCAAATCTAAAATTATCTTTGCTTGTACTTCTTTTCTTTTGTATACAACAAAAGGACTGGATCTGGACACTTAATGCTTTGTTCTTTATACAGATATGATAACTCACCAAGAATTTCCATCATCTGGGTGTCAAAATTTCCTCTATCTGACTTAGGACTATCCTTTATTAGAAAAAATAGTCCAACAAGATAAGGTGGTGGAGTGAATTAGTTATCTAATACTTAAAATATTTATCCACCTTAAATAATCTTAACCTTCCAACCAAAGTAAAAATCAATCATAACAAGATGCACATATACAATTACAATAGATATGTTAACTAGAGAAACCCTTGATCAGAGGGAAAATCCCAGTGGGAATGATGCCCACAAGATGCTATACTAATAAATATTCCTTGTTAGATGATGGACCCTATTAGGATACTTTGAATCCTTGTTAGAAGATTCCAACCCTGTTAGGAGTTGTAGAAGATAGGACCCATTGTCTAAATACCTTTTGGGGAAAGATTGTTGAACTCATTGTCTAACTGATCTCTTAACTATTCTTCATAGAATAATTGTTTGTACTATTCTCTAACTTCTTTCCTCTATCATGTCAACTAAACGAATCACTATTATACCTTGTAGACTAGGTTACAAACTTTAGATCCAAGTATCAAACTTTAGATCACACAATAAAACCTTGGCAACAAAGTTTCCTTCACCTTCGCTCTACTTTTCTTATCTTTGCATTTTGTTCTTTGTGTTGTTAAAATGAGTTTCTTTCATCCATACATGATAAAGGAAAATGTCCTTCCTTTATACCAAATCCATACGAATATTCCATAAGTTGACTATTACACCTTCTCAGTTAATTATTATTCGACCACATTAAGAACACATTACACTTAGCAATAACATTAATCTTTTGCCTTGTAACTTGAATAAATTTCCATACATGTAACATTATGATCAGTGAACTTAGCTACATCATCTCAAAAATGTCTTCTTCACATATTTATCTTTGGCTTCTTAGAATAACAAATCTACTAAGACATATAATAAGTTTACCAGAACATACCTCTGTAAAATGTATCTCAAAATAGTCTTCATCAAAACTTGCATAACTTCTTCCGAACTTAATAACTTATGCATCCAATATTAGCTACATATAATAGAAACTTAGTAGTATCTCCCTTTAACCCCACTTAGTGAAAATACTCAACTATCTATCTACACCAACTTGATCTTTTCATTGTTCTTCTGTCAGATACCACATAAAACTGCTATGTTGACATCAACAATAAACACAGTCATGAATGTAACATATCATCATGATAATGATCTAATCATGTTTCTACAATACTCTCCCATAGTAATATCATCAATATTCATGCTTCCAACAATAATGACAATTATATCATGTGTTGTAATCCTAGTTGTGAGAGTTACCTTTCTTAGGTGATTGAACTTGCCTTTTAGATGTCCAGTTAGATTTTTCTTTGGATATGCATTCTTGAGCTCTATGTCCATATTTTTGATAGTTGTAACAATTTCCTTCAAATCTAGGTGTAGTAGGTGTATCACTTGTCTTTGACCTGCATTCATGTGCTTGGTGTCCTTGTTTTCTACAATTAAAGTTGTTACCACTAAACTTAGGTTTAGGGTTTTGTATACCATTTTTGCTTCTACAAATGTTCGTTGTATGTCCAAGTTTTCCTCAATGATGATATGTAGGTTTCCCTTTTAGTTTTAAATTTCTTTTCTCTCTACCCTTTGATGACTTTCCTTTTTTAGTAGATGAAGAGTGCTTGATATGTCCTAGACCAGAAGTATCATTGGATGACCTTAGTTATCTCATTAGTTCTTCAATCTATCTAATACCTGCACTTGGTTTTTCATTCTTTCCATAATTTCTTTTTTAAATCTCAATTCATTTCTTGGTTGGTCACTCTGTGATCTTAGATTTGTGATCTACATGTCCTTTCTATTCAACTCCTAATTTCCAATAGAATCTGATCCATCATGTCCAAATGATTTTTTGTAATCTTATGCACATGAAATGATCTTTCTTCAAGTATAGTAGCCATTTTTATTTTTTCTTCTTGAGCCATGATCTAATCTTCTTCAACTTTATTCTTTTGTTTAGTCACCTCATATAGTCTTATTGATTGAATTTCTTGTTCTCTTTTGAGTTCTCTAGCCTTTTTACTTAGAATGATGTTCTTCTCCAATAGATCTTCTATTGATACATCATTGTCATTGGTATATCCACTATTAAGAAAGTCCTTAATGTCAACATCCTTTTTATAGTGTGGCATTTTTTTGAATGGCCATATCTTTCCTTTTCTTTAAGGATTTCCTTAACTCTCCTTTTGCTCGTTCAAGTTGTTGCAGAATGATCTAGATTTCAATCATTTGATTATCAATGATCTTTCCCAATTTGTATTCCTCCATTTCCAAGATCTACACTCTTAAGCTATTAGACTCATTTCAAGCAAATTAAGCTCTAATACCAATTATTGGAATTCTTATTGGGAAACAAGATATTGAAGGGGGGGGGGGAAGGGGTGAATCATGATCTATGAAACTTTTCACTGTTTAAAATAATATATCAAATCAACTCTGTTCACTCTTAATCCATCTCAAATCTTAGATCTCATACCATATAATCATAAATTGTAATGCTGAAGTTAAATGTATCTAAACATAACATCCATGAAAATATAAACACATATCAAAAAAGATTTTGGTAACCCAAAAACCCTCCAAGGTGAAGGTAAAATTGGGGTTAGGATGAAACCCATAAATCTTTATTGTTGCAACAATAAATTTTTACTATTACAGATATAATTTGATCACTTCTAATGATCTACCCTGTGAAGGGTTTGCTTTGTTAAAGGATTTATAACACTGTTAGGTCTCACCTTGATTAAAAGATTTTATGCTTACAATGAAGTATAGACTCAGTTATGAGATTTAAATAAGTCCTATTAAAACCACTATATTAAGGGATTTTCCCTAATTAATATATCAAAAATAATTCAATACCTGATCCTTCAGTTCTCTCTAGAAGTTGTTTATGGATCTCCTCTTTTCAATGTCTCAATCTGATCTCCTTATCTGATATGCTTTATTTTGTCCTTCACTACTAGGTTTCTTTGTTTGATCTTATTATCAGACTTAATTTTTCTTGCTTTGTTCTAATCTTGTTCACTTCTTTACACTTTCTTCTCACTCTCATCCACATTATGATGATTTAGGGTTAGAACCCTTCTTAAATAGATAGTAATAGAAAGTTCTAGATCTTAATCAATGATTTGCATTTCGTCCTTTTTCTATTTTACCCTTCTAATTTTTGATTGGTTATTATGTTTTTCTTGGGATTAGTGCCTTCTGAAAAAATGTGTAATTTCCTCCTTAACTATATCTACAATATTTAAATATCACATAGAAGTTGGCTAAAATTACTTACATGAGTGTTTGTGGCAATACAAATTCATATGTCAAAACCAATTTACTTGGCAATTAAATGTTCTAAAACTTGGTTATAACTAACATACATTCTTTCTGTTAGCTTTTATAAGCTTGTCATATATTAACTCACTCGGCATTAATTTGCTTTAAATTTCTCGATCTTCATTATTTTTCTCAGCATGTATGCTTGCTCGGTGTCTACTGGGGTGCTCGACAACCTTTGACTTGTTTGGCATGTAATGAAATATAAACAAGTCCTTTGTAGCTTGGCCTTCTCTGGATGGCTTGGTCATAGTGATGACTGAACAACACTACCTTGGAAATGACTAAATATTGGGTACTAATAGGAAACTTGGGCATAGAGATTAACAAGTTCTTGGTAAGAAGTTGTCGTGCCTGCCCCTAGTTTACACTTTTCGAGCTACATTTATGATATGATTGCCAAACTCTTTTAGGCCAATTTATGTTTGATGAGTAGTATTATTATTTTAGAGATTATCAGAGGATGTTTACACTCAGTTTATTATATGATGAGATTACTTGATACTCTATATTTCGTGCATGTATTCAATGGTTTTAGTTATTGATGATGATTAGTTAGATGGTTCATTATTCCATGTGTTTCTTATGGATACTTACCCCATACTACATGTGTATGGTGTGCGTGCTGTTTTATTTATGTATGGTGTTTCTGATATGGTTAAGGAAGGGAGTCGTAGTCACCTGCTAGTCGGGATCTACACGATGCACCACTTCCTGCCATTGCCTGTTTAGCTTAGAATATTGTGTTTTTACATGCGTGGATTTTATGCAGGTTGCAGGTACCGGGTATCGACTTCCCTGAATTGTCAGGATGAGCGTACCCTATCACACTGTCTCAATGGTAAGAGAGGGGAGATAAACTCTTAAGTCCAAATCCTAAACCCTTTAGCCAATTGTCCTAATTGATAATTAGGACAAGTATTTGAGTTAAGTACCCTCCGAATGCATCAAATGATGTAATTTGGTGATTTTAACCCTTTTGTTTGATTTGGTATGTATTTTTCTATGATGGGTTTTCGTATGTTGCTTTATGAGTCCTTGGTGTATTTTTCTATTAATTAAGTCTAATTAAAAAGACTAATTAATGATTTAATTTAATAAGGAATTATTATGATATCTTTATAGTTAATTAATTAATTAATTAATTAAATAAAAGAATTAAAGTTGGAAATTAAAGTTCAAGATATATTTAGAACAGGATAATATTTATTTAATTTAATAATAATATATTTGGAGTTCATTTTTAAATAAATGCTAAATATTATTGTTATTTAAATTAATTAAATATGTTATCAATTAAATTCTAAAATAAATTAAAAAGTTGAAAGATATTAATTTATTAAGAATTCTAGATCGCATGATCTAAACATGAGTTAAATATAAGAATTAAATTAAAAGATTAAATTATAAAAATTAATAATGTTATTTTAATTTCTTAAAAGTGCACATAAGATTTAAAATAATAAATTAATTAAGAATTGAAGTCAAGTGAAATTTTAAATAAAGTTATTTAATCATTCAACTTAATGTGCATGAAAGTTGAATGCAAAAGAATTAGAAAAGATAATAAAAGTTAATTTGAGTTAACTGAGTTGTGAAAAGAGTCTTCTGGGGTAAACGCACAATTAGTGCCCCGAATTGAGGAGAATTTGCTTATCACAACTTTGGGGGTTCATTTTTGTGATATACGAATTTGGACGAGAATTTTTGGGAAAGACAATTTTTGGAAGCAAATTTCAGAAGGCTGATACGAAGAAAGTCTTGAAGGGGAAGGTTATTGAGAGGAGCGAATTCGCATACAGTTCTTGGAGATTGCATAATAGCATCAGGATCAGGTAGGGTCTTGTGTTTTTTATCCATTAAATATGCAATTCTCCCTTCCTGCCTTCTTCGTGTCTAGGGTTTGTAGATCTGAATTCTCTGTGATGAAAGCTTTAAGCTTTCAATATTGTGAATTTATTAATTATTCGTCAATAATTTCTGTATCCATGGAGACTGGATGAATTAATTAGAACCATTGTTTTCTTGATTTAGAAATTAAGATCTAATTTGATAAGGGTTTTGTTTTAATGAAATTGAAAAGTTCTAGATAAAAAAAATAAAAAAATAAATATATATATAAATATATATATATTTATATTTTACATATTTATCCTTTGGAAGAAATTGTTTTTATTAAAAAGATTAAACAAAATTAATTTTTAAAATAAAACTTATTTTATTTGTATTAGAATAAAATAAAATCAAATATAAAAAAAAATATATAAAAAAAATTTATATATTATCATATTTGGTGGGGGGGGAGGGAATCACCCCGTACCCGCCCCCCACTGTCGGCAGGCGACAGTACCTGCGTCGCAGGTACTGCGACGACAGGTACAGAGTACCTGCCGCCGCAGGCCCTGCGACCGCAGGCCTGCGGCCAAAGCCGACGGGCTATAAACGTGGTGGGTTAGAAATAAAACATAAAATTTTGTTTTTAATTTTTTTAATTTTTTTAATAATTATTTTTTAAAATTATTAAAAACGAATTTTATTTATTTAAAAATTTTAAATAATAAAATTATAATATATTCAATTTTTATAATAGATTAAACTTTTTAAATATTTAATAAATAAATATTAATTGCATAGATATAGTTGTAAATTTTAATTTATTAATAATTTTGCTCAAATATTAATAAATTAACAATTATTAGTGGGATTAAAATAAGTAATTAGATCCAATGAATATTGATTAATTTAATTAAAATTAGTTTAATTAAGTTAATTAATAATGAATGTTATTTGACTAAATTATAAATTTGGATATTGATTTAATGAAAGTTATTATAGAAATGGGTTATTCGAAAAAGGGTAGTTGTGAAAACTTTGTTACTTGAATTCGACATTAAACTAAAACACAAATCTTACCTTAACTTAAATAATATACTTTCAGATCCAATCTCTGAGACTTTGATGTTGTCTTTGTACTTTGAATGTTTTGGGGTTGGTTTAGCGTTGACCAGTTCAGGTTGTTACCAGAGGCTCGGGGTTGTGAATGTGATGTCATGATGATTTGGTCCCGATCTTTCTTAACCTGACCATGGTAATGTGATGAAGTGCTCTATGACATGATTGTGTTTACTGTTTGTTATTGCCTTCCAGTGTCCTTGTGTGAAGCTGAGGTGTATGTATTTGAGAATACCTAACTTAACCATTTTTGAGTCTCGATCAGTTATATTTGATAACCATTTCTGAGTCTCGATCAGTTATACTTGTATTACTTTCTGGTTGCTCATTAGAGAACCATTGGATTTTGTGACTTATTATTGATGCCTTCAGTTGCTGATAGAGAACTGTCATGATTACATGATTACTATTTGATGTTATCTGTTGCTCATGAAGAACTGATATATTTTGTGGATTGTCTTTTTTATGATATTTTCGGTTGCTCATATAGGACTGAGATGGTTTTATTATGATTCTTTGATTACGAGTTCATGAGCTAGGGTAGGTTATCTATGTGTAGAGTCGGGAAGTGTCTTGCAATGGGGGTCGGAGCCCTAAGAGGCTGCCTTGAGAAACCCATTGTAAGTCGTTTTTAATAAGTGAAAACATTTACACTAAATGAGAGAAAATGAACCTAACAAGATAATTGTATGTTCTCTCCCATGCCATGAGTGCTAGTACAAACTAGGATGGGGTAGAGAGGACGCTTGGTTACGACCTTGCATTCCATAGTATGCCTCGTCAGTACGAGAGGATACTAGTGGCCACAGGATCAGTAGGGACCCGGGATTCCTAAGGGGTTGCTCGGGTAACTTCTACATGACTTTTGCGATGACACTTTCCCGCTTGCATATTAGGTTTCCTACGTGTCTTGTGGTACCTCTGGGATTTAGATGTCGATCTTTTTAGGAACCCTTGAGTTAGCATACTTATAGGATTTCCTGGACTTAGAGAGTATTTATGATTATAGGTTTTGTTATCCTATTTGGGACTTGAGACTATCTCCTTAGCGCGGTGGGAGTGGACCATTTAGGTTCCACGCAGTCGGGTGGTAGTGCTTTTACTCTTATCATTGAGACCCGTTCCGTGGTCACCGTGGCTAGAGTTTTCGTGATTGGCATTTACGTTCACTATGTTCTTGGATTATTATGATGGATGGTTAGATTTTATGATAGATGTTTTATCATTATGGATGTATGGATGTATCATGTATGGTGAATAGTTTCATATATTTTTACTGTACTTTGTATCATGGATTTGAGGATGTTGTATCTTGATCTTTACATATGTATATTCTTTTAAGCCTTTCATACCCTGTGACATGTACAGTGGATGAATGAGCATTCCGAATTAATTTGCCAAGGAGCATTTGGAACAAATGTATATTATGGACATTGGAGTTTCTGATTATTCTTTTATATGTATGTGTTAGTTGTTAGACTTAGAATTAATTAAATTTAAACGTGACTCAACGTCTTGGGATCTTTAAGAAATGTAACTTGCAATGTATGTTTGTCGATGATTACATGTTAGTGCTTCCGCTACTATTTGTTTGATGTGTATGTCATACTTTCTTACTTTAAAAAAAAAAATGTTTAGCAAACTTAGTGAAACTTTAGGTTAATTCTTTTGGATCCCTTGGCGGGGCGTTACAGAAGTGGCTTCTAGTTGACCCTTCATGAAATTGATGTAAAATGTGTTCAATCTAATACAGTTTAATACATCTCAACCAAAAAACTTGCAAAAATTTCTTAAATAAAATACTATTCAATAAATAGTAAGGAATAGCCTACAATCTATAGTATTTTAGCTTTGACCTTTCCAAACCTTCAAGACAATGTCCTATTTGCAAGAAAACTATCATATCATCCACCCAATCATTCTAAATATTTGGAACAACAAGTTGTTTGTCATTAATTAAAGCTAAAACAATATTAGTGTTATCATTTAAATCACCATTTCCATTTCTAATAAGTTTTTCACACAAACCTTTACCTCTAACCATCTTGGTCACCTTTATTTCAATATCATATTCCATAGCCTTAGTAATCCAACCTACTCTTTTGGTGTTGAAATCTTTATTTAACAAAAAATCCTTAATTGAAGGATGTTTAACCACTAGCTTTATCTTAATGTTTGAAAGCACATACCTACACTTTTTCAAACTTCTTATAACAACAAGCACATGTTTTCAAAAAATGAATAGTGTAGCTTATAATCCTTAGTCCTCGACTAAAAAATGCTAATGGTTGCTCAAAAACTTCATCACTTTGTTGTACTAACATAACAAGAATGCTATTAATGTTCTCATAGGTGTATGAAATGAAATCTTTTGAAAAAATAAGATTTAATAATGTGGGAGCAACAATTAATGCTTCTTTCATCATCTCAAATCTGTGTTTACCTTCTTTAGTCTAGTTGAATGCCATGCTTTTTCTAAGCGTAGTTGTTAATGGCATTAATAATTCAAAAATATTTAGTATAATCTATCTCACAAAAATAATCCTACTGAAGAAGCTCTGAAGCCCTTTCTTATGTGCAGGTAGTGGCAATACAAGAATTGTTCTTGTCCTTTCATGTTCAATAGAAATACCATCTTTAGAAATAATAAATCCTAGAAATTTACCTTCATGAAAAAAAAAAACAAAATTTTTGTTGGACTCAAACAAATACCATATTCCCCATGTCTTTAAAAAATAACCCTTAGGTGGTGAAAATGATCTCCTGTATTCTTTGAAAATATTGTGATATCTTCAAGATAAACAAGTACAAACATGTACATTAAGTTTATGAAATCCTTATCTGTTGCTTTCTGAAAAGTTCTCTTGCACTTGTCAAACCAAATGGCATATTTTGATAAGCCATTATGCTCCATTTGGTGGTAAATTTTTTCTATCTATCTACCTCTTTTACCAAAATCTCATAATAACCAGAGAAACCATCAAGTAATGAAAATCACTTTGATCTTGAAATGTGTAAAATTTACTCAATTGAAGGAGAATGATGTATATCCTTTGGTGAAGCTCTATTAAAATCATGGAAATCAACACATAATATAATCTCTCCATTCATTTTCCTAACTAGAACCAAATTTGATACCCAAGAGGTATATTCGATTGGGAATATTATGTTGCCCTCAATGAGTTTGTTGAGTTCTTGATCATGAGAGCCTCTAACTTATGATTTATTCACCTATATTTTTATTTCGCTGGTTTTATACTAGGCTCTAATTCAATGGTATGCTAAGAATACTAGGATCAAATCCTTTTGAATATGAATATTTCCAAGCAATAATATCATGAAATTCATTGCATAAATTAACGAAAGTCTGACACTCTTTAAGGGTATATAGCTTTCCAAGTTTCAAAACTTTATTCTTTGCAACTTCAATATCTTTTAAATATTTTTCTTTGATTTACAAGTTGGATTTATCCTTCTTTATTTGATCATCAGGCTTGAAAATTGATACTAAGGTCACAAGATCTTTGTGGACTTTGTTAGTCCTTGACTAAATGATCTAATCATCATATTGATCATTTAATTTCTAATGGTTTATAATTGCAAACTCAAGTTTTCCCCTCAAAAAATTAACAATTTTTCAATCAGATTAAAAAAGATGCCAACTTTTAGCATTATTTGGTACAATAGATTTAACAATCAATTTTACATAATTTTGTTCTTTAACATTGCTAATTTCGACAAGAATATCATATTGTACACCAATTGTAGCAAGTCTATCAACATGTTTATTCTAATTTCTATGAACAAATTGTAAGTTAAAAGCTTCTAATAATTTAATTAAATCCCATACAACATTCTTAGAACTTTTCAACTGATCATTTTTTAGTTGTATGAATGGCTTTAACTTGGTTAACAATGAGTTCTGAATCTCAAAAAACTTGTAAATAGTTGACACCTATTTTTATTACTCATTTTAATTCATACACAATTGCTTTATATTTAGCAACATTACTAGTACAACTAAATGTAAGTTTGAATGATGCATAATACCTTTCATTTTTTGGTAAAATCTACATAGAACTTCCTCCTACGCCTATTTTTCTATGTGACCCATCAAAAAAACATTTCCGAACAACATTATCTTGTTGTTCTAAACTTAAATTTCTACTTTTCATGACATTTGACAAGAAATAAGTAGTTTCACGAATGACCTAATTTCCCAAACTTGGTTCCCCATCTTGTTCCTCTATAGTTTTAGCATTTTCAGTAGCCTGTATATCCAATAATATATAAGGAACACCGTCCATCTATATTTGAGACTCATGTAAATTATTAATTTCCTCTTCATTAAATAAAACAACTACTATTTCAATTTAAGTACTAATAATCTTTTGTTCAATACAATCTTTTGCAATAAGTTCTAAGGAAATAGTAACTTTAGTTTTGTACCTAGTGTGAAAAAGCATGTGGGACCAACCTATAGATAGATAACCTCACATTTTAGTAGTTAAATTATGTTATAGACAAATAGAAAAATAAGGAGGGAAGTCAATAATGTAAATATCCATAGGCACTGAAAAGATAGGACAAGCATGCAAGGTCAAATTCAAGTTTCTTATTACTTTAACAATCTCAATAGTTGTCCCATCTAGTTGAAGAACCCCTTTCTCAAGTGGCTTATACTTGAGGGCTAGTTGGTCTATAATTTCTTAAGCAAAATTCAGCTAGTAGTACTTAAATCTATCATGCAATTATGAAAAAGGTGTTTTCCTATTATAATAGTAACATAAAAGGTGATGGTTTAGCTAGAATCAATGGTTGGTTGGTTATTTTGGTACTTGAAGCCATTAGAATCTTAGTGGGTTGTTGGTCTAAGACATTAGAATCAAGGTCAAAAGACTTAAGGGAATCTTGTAGCATATCCTCTTGTTCTAGGAATGTTAAAACATCCCACATAGAAATAGCAACATGAGTCTTCTTTAAATGTTCAACAATATTTAAATTTTGTGTACTTATAGCCTTAGGCTAGTGTTTTGGAGTAACAAACTCCTTTGCTGGTTGTGATGGTTGTGCTATCACAACTTTTGGAGCTTGTAGTTGTCATTATTGTACTTTAGGTACAACCTACATTTTTTGTACAATTGAAGGTCTTGGATGAATGTTAGCTATGAATTGTTGTTGCTTTCCCTTGTCAGATTGTTGTTGTGGCTTAACAACATATTTTTGCACCTTATAATCCTATTATTGATCACCTACAGTCTTTCCTTTTTACCTTGTACCTACTACTACAAGTCTCCAAACTTGGTTTGGATCAAAATTTACTGCTATAACAAACTCATCCTCGTTAAAATTAATGAAACTAGCATTAGGATTACCTTGTTGTTGCATTTGATCATGCTGACTTCTCCTTAAAAAATTGCTTATTGTCCTTTGAGAACATCTTGCTTTCTTGTTTCAAGCATGTGTAGACAATTAAGAGAAAAGTTACCAGCATTACAACTATTGCACTACTTCTTATCTTGTGCATGGTTTCTTTTATGAATAACTATTGACTCTTTAGAAGTACTAGGAGTTACATGATTGTAAGGTTGGCCAGATCTTTGGCCATAGTTTCTTTGCTTCCCTTGAGCTTACCATGAATGGTTTGAGCTTGAAGCTTGATTTGATTTCCTATTTTCTTGATAAGGAACTTGAAGAGGCCTATCGTATTGACATTGTTTCCTCTTCAAGCTCATTATTTTATTTCCATAGATTTGTAAAGTTCTCATCATAATGCCACTTTTCTCCTTTAACTCCAAATTCTGGTCTTTTAACTCACTAATAGGAGATGTAGCAATGTGTTCCTCTACTAACACTTGCATATTAAATGTTGGTAACATAGAAAAGGTGGAATAACAACTATTGGTGGTACAATAATTGGTACAACTTGTTGTATTTTTGCAAAATAAGGAATCGGGGGCCTAGGAGGTAACTTGTCAGCTTGAATTAGACAATTTTCAACTTTGATTGCTACATCAAATACACCAGACAAAGTATGTCCTTCCATGGATTGTATCATAACCAAAATATCAATGTTAAAATTCTTTAAATAAAATAAGAATGCATAATCATTAGAAGGTTTAACAAATGTTGGAATCCCATCCCAAGTCCTCTGAAAATGAAAAAAAAAAAAAAAATGCTCATTAAGATGCCTTTTGATAATAACCAACTTCTCAACCAATGAAATATTATCAAATTTATCCTCAAATTTTCCAATCAAGAGGGTTCCCAACTCATCCCATGTGCTAGAAAAATTTACTACTAAACGTAGGAACCACATTAATGCTTTTCCTTTGAGACAAGTTGCCAACAACTTTAATTCTACATCCTCATGAGTAACTTGATGTAATCCACAAAGAGTGGCTACATCCTTGATGTGCTCATTTGTTAAAATATGGTTTTTACAAGTAAAAAATGGTAAAATCTTTAATCTTGCTAGTGGAATATCATGATGAGTGGTAATATATAAATGACTCCCAACATAAAAGGCTACAAATGCAAAATTTCATGTCATTTGATGAACTTGTGGTACTTGTTGTTTATTTAAAGACTATGGTAAAGGCTGGGTTAGGCTAAATTACCTTTCATTGATATGTTTTTAGATCTTGAGTAACATCTATAGTACCACCTGTAGATGCTATAGAAGCAAATTGAACCATTGGTGGTTCCTAAAAAATGGGTATTTTAGACCCAAAATTTTTAAGAACACTAGAATCTTTAGGAAAATTGATATCTTCAATAACTATCTCAGGTTCCTCAAAAATTGTAGCCTAATCTTCAAATTTTGGAGTATCAAATGATGAAAATCAAAACCAAATAACAAAGAAGACATTCCTCTTACAACTCATGGTGTTCTTCCTGTTCTTGTTGTTTTGTTTCCTCTTATTGTTGATTTGTTTCCTCTTCTACCTAGCTATAATTCTTGATATATAAATCCTTCTTTCTTTGATCTTGTTGGAGTCATTCACATTAAAATAATAATTAAATCTACAGATGGTTTTGTAAAAAATAAATTAAAAAATAGATTCACCAGGTGACAATAAAAAAACCTTCTAAAAGGTTGAATGCCTATTGCTCACACCAAAAAAATAGTAAAATGAGTTAAGTTAGAGAATTGTGAAGCAATTCACATCCCACCGCATGTGTCAAAAACTATTTTCAATTGGGATTGCACCTATAGCAAGATGCAAAATCTAGCTATCCTATTGGAACATTGAAACATTGTTGAGTTGGGGGAACTCCTATAGCAAGAGTGAATCTCTAGGATTGAAATGATGGTTCCTTTTAATGTATCACCTAAACTAAATATTTTTGCAAGAAAATGGATGGGAAGTGAATGATGCAATTTAATACCTAAGCCCAAATGAGATGATACAACTATAGTTTATCTTCATTTGACTGTGTACTCCTTGGTAGTAATGAGATTCTAAGTTCTTATAATTTGTTGGATGCTTAAGCTTTCATGATTCTGACATTATGCCTTTTTATTATAGATATTATTCAATGACATCTTTTAATTGTCACTTGCATAAGCATGTATATAAAAATAAAATATGATATACAATGATAGCTATTCAAATATTTAACATCCATTCAACTTACCTATTTAAATGATTGTTGGGTACTCAACCTTTAGGTGATAAACTCTCTCTCTCTCTCTCTCTCTATATATATATATATATATATATATATATAAAATTTAAAATTGTAACTATATAGTCCTATTGCTGACCCTTTGAAAGATGCTTCTCTTAAAATAGAAAGGGGACAACATTGATTGTTATTTATACTTTGTTTCTTCTTTTTTTAAACTCCTCATAGTGGATATCATGAGTCAAGGTCTCAATCCTTTTTTTCTACTCATGTTTTTGCATTAAAGATTTGCATATCTATAATTCATGCTATAATTTTATCTTTCCATATGAATCATTTTGTATTGAAGGTTTCCCCATCACTGTATGGTCTTTCTCTATTATGAATTTTATGTACAAACTGTCTCTTAACACAAATCTATTATTTTATTTTGATAGGGATGCTTCTCTTATAGTAGAAATAGGTTTTTATTATATTTTCTCACTATCCCTATGAGAGGATCTTCTCTTCAATTATGGGTTCATACCATTAGATGGGTTTATTGTAAACATTTTTTGATACCTACTAGATAATGCCTTACTCTTTATTTTTTCTATTGCATATTCCTTGAATTGTAACATTCTCATCCGTTGAGACTATGGGAGTATGTGGTTTCAATTGTATTTTTTAATATGTTGGCACCATGGAATGCCTATGATACAGCTTTGAAACTGACTCATCATGAGCCACAAATCTATTACAACTTTGGAAAATTTTGTTGTAAGTTCTACAAATGCCATCTTTTCTTAGCATTCTTTAATGAAGTAATCTATCACTTTCTATTATGAAATATGACTACCATTTCGTAATGGTTAAATATTTTCATTATAAATGCATGTTTCACTTTTTTTTTGATGAATAGTCCTTTTCTATTAATAAATAATATACTAAGATTACAATTCATAAAAAAGGGATGAGGGATACAAGATCACCTCATGAGAGTTCACACAAACGAAGTTGGAATCAACAACTATTCATCAAAAAAAACATATAAAGCAACCTTAGGTAGCTAGAGCAGCACTAGCTGAGGGGGGTGGTTCATCCCGATTATGAAATACCTAATCATCCTTGGGGTTGGCAAGTAGGCTACAAATAGTCCAGCCATCATCAACAACATTAGGAGTGTGGCTAGCATCCTTCAGATTAGGCCGCAGAAGTGAGATAGCCAAATCTAAGTGAACAGACCACTTCCTGAGAACCACTTGCTGAGGGCCAAGAGGAGGAGCTAGGAAACAACCAGTTCCACCATGGGGTGGGGAAACTTAGCAGTGCCTCCATTGACCATTGCCACTACTGGGAGAGTGATTACAAGAAGCCTACAAATGCGGTATGTGTAAGCAATGGTCTAAAGAATTGCACCTCTAGTGGTGGCCTCTAGGCATCAAGGTATCAACCAAGGCATTTGGAGGTACCCTGGAAACAATACAAAGTGCATTTCCAAAGTGATTAAGAAGACATTAAAGGTGGGCCACCTCCAAGGCCACCTTTTTCACTTGTACTTGAATATGCATCATTACATTATTACAAATGCATGCCTTAGTGTACATAGCAATATTTATATCAAGAAAACTATGAGTGAAAAGAACAACATTTCTATCTTTCCACAAAGAAAACAAAATCTCCATCCTGAAGGTATGCCAATTTTGGAAAATTTTCTAGGGATCCTAGGGGAATCACCCAAAATAACCATGTGCCAAGAAAAGGGTTCAGGAAAAAACAAATTAAAAAAATCATGAATCTAGTGCCAATAATTTTGAGCACATATACAAAACCAAAAAATATACAAAAAAGACTCTGGTTGGCCATATAATGGACACCTAGGATCTGAAACTCCAATATGCTTGAGCTGAGGCTCAAGGGGAAGGCCTTGAAAAGAAAGGCACCAAGTGAAATTGGCAATTTTGGGTTCTATAATAGCTCTCCAAATAGTGTCAAAGTGCTTTCTCCATTGGGAAAGAGAAGATTGTAAATGTCATCTCTGAATGAGCATATCCACCATTGGCAAATGGGGAGAGAGCCATCTATAACCTGGACTTGGTTTATAATTGGTGAAAGGAGTGGCAAGATACCACTTCCAATTAGTCCACCAAGGTTTAATAGACTGAATACCCACTTTATGAATTAAGTGCCCTAGAATTATAGAAAGCAATAAGTCAAAGTCAGTTGATTTGAATGGGCAAGATAGTACTGGACTTGCATATCTGCCCAAGATCTAAGACTCATGGAGACCCTAGAGAAAAGATTTTTATAAGTCTTGATGCCTCATTTGAAAAAATATAGAGCACTAGCACCTTGAGTCTTGGCAAGGGGAATACCCTAGATGGGAAATAGGGGAGACCACCAAATGTTCTATTGGTTCAAAGAGAGCCCATCACACAACTTGTCACCAGACTAGTGAAGCCAAGGCTTGACAGCTTTCCAAGATTTTCATATGCTCTTGATAACAAAAGAGCCATGTATGAGCATGAGTTCTCACATGATGAGAAGGGTGTGAAAGCCAATCCCCTTCCATGTAGGCCTATTAATAGGAAACCCAAAAGAAATACAATGCCAAACTAGAATCTTCCAAGCTTCATCTCTAGTGATGGCATGAATAATCCATTTGTCACACAAAGCAAGGCCTTGCTTTTGTGTGGAGAGAAAGCCAAGGCCTCCAAATTCTTTGGGGAGACAACAAAAATCCCAAGCAACTCTATGAAAGCCATGATGGTTGGAACTAGAAGCCCAAAGAAAATCATGGAGCAATCACTCTAATTTTTGATAGGAGGCTTTTGAAGGAGCTCAACAAGAATAATAATAGACATGAATCGCTACAAGAACTATAAAGCAAATCTAAAATTTT
This sequence comes from Cupressus sempervirens, assembly GCA_028749045.1. Taxonomy (NCBI): domain Eukaryota; kingdom Viridiplantae; phylum Streptophyta; class Pinopsida; order Cupressales; family Cupressaceae; genus Cupressus; species Cupressus sempervirens. Next base: position 703,301,610 of record CM053786.1, on the reverse strand, counting down.
CTTACAAGAGAATATGGTTTTGTAAGACAATAATCCAGCTTCTTAGTAATCTTGTATAGCACTATGTGCTAGAAAATGTGACCTGTTAGTAGCATGAGTTAACAAACAAATATTAGTTAAAAAATTTGAAAGTATAGCAAAGATTCATCAAAATGCAAAGAACAAAGACTAACTAATGATTTCTTGGGTTTTGCAACCCTAAGCAGCTAAAAAACCCAATCTTCCAACCACCTCTACAACTCAACAAAGACACCCATTAGAGGCCTTGTTGGTGTGTTAAGATGGGGAGATATGTTTGGTGTGCTCTCTCAAACACAAAAATGGAGTGAATCTCTTGAGTGGATGTGCAAGTGTGAGTGAAAATAAAATATGAATCTAGGCTAGATGAAATGAAGAACACCTCAAGAAATGACTATGGAGAAAGCCATACTTGAAGGTATTCAAGGATGAAACTATGGAATGCAACTAAGAAACTAATGAGATATGCAAGCTAAATTAAAAAGTAAGTGCAAAGGAAATGTAAATGTAAATGAAAACTAGCTAAACCAGCTACAAATGGTTAGTATGAACCTACAAAATCACTATGAGAACTCTACTAATGCAAGCTCAAACTATCATGAAAGCTCAAACTATGAATGCAAACTCAAATCTCAAACCAACATGATAACAATGCAATAGATGAGATGCCAATGCTTGAGACAAACCCTCTATTTATAGGCTTGAGGGAGGGCTTGGAGAGGTGGCATCCATGTAGATGCCACATAAGGTGACATACAAGCCATGCAAATGGTCAAGAATTCAAAGTTTTCTCATGCATGTGTGAGAAAACTTGAGAAGAAGAGTGGGAGACAAGAGTGTGTAGGCATGCCATCTCACACATGTGTGAGCACACTCTTAGGCTAATGAGGGGGATTAGGGAGATGATTAGGAATGATAAAGTGGAATTAGAGAAGAAGTAGGCTTAAGATTATGAAAATAATAGTTATAGGCTAGGCTATAGATTAAATTAAATGAAATTTAATTTAATCATGGGTTTGGAGAAATTAATAGGATGTGGAGAATTTAAATAAATAAAATTTATTTAAAAAGAGGAATATAGAGGATCATGTGTTAAATTAATTTAATACATTAAGGCTAGGAGTATTTAAATTAAATTTAAATACCTAGGAGAATGAACTCATTTAATTAATTAGTTTAATTAAATAAGTAGAGGAATGTGAGCAATATAATTAATTAATTAATAATTAATTACAATGTCACATGCAATATTAATAAATTAATATAGTCTTTAGGGATTATTTTAAGCGTCTACATTTTTCCTCTCTTTGATGTGATGTCAGAACAACATCATATCAAAGAAAAAAAATATAGGTTGCCCTAGAGAAGGTGGGAGTCCTATGGCGATGATAGAGGAGGAGGGTGCCCCCTCACAAAAATTGTGCAAAAAATAAAATTTGGACAATTTTTGTGAAAAGGTCTTGAGAAAGAAGGAAAAGGAGAGAAAATTAGAATAAATGACAACATTTGCATGACTTGCGAGAAAATAAGGGACGAACATGGCTCAGGCAAGACATGGGCTCAAACGGGGTTCGCGAGGGGCCTATATAAGCCTCCGAGGAGCCCAAAAAAGATCATTGTCATAGCATGAGTAGAGCATCCAAAGCAGACATGGACCCAATTGATTGTTTGTAGCTTGGTGAGTGCATTCAGGAGTACTAGAAAGTAGCTGAGATGGGCCCACTAGTAAGTCATTTGATCATCTTCATGTTTTGGTAGACTAGGCTAGGTTAGGTGCATTTATTATGTCATAAATGCACTGAAAAAGGGGTCTAAGTGGAGACTGTCATCTTCCCCTTATCGTCTGTGCAAATGAAAAAATCAAGATCTTGACATCTGCAAAGATGACAAGATCCATCCTATCATCTACGCAGATGCCAAAATGGGTAAAAGACGATGCAAAGATGACAGGGTTCACCTTGTCATCTGCACAGATGACAAGGGGTAGCAAAGATGACGAAGAGCATTTTTTCATCTCTGAAGATGACAGAAGGTTGTCATCTATGGGTAATGGCATCTGCACGGATCAACATTTTTGCAGATCAGCGTCTCTACTGATCAGCATTTGCATATATTGATGTCTACACTGATTAACAACTATGCCAATTGGGTTAGACTAGGAGGAGGCAAGGGAAGATGCCCCACTCTAGGGACATCATAGGCTAGTAAAATTGACACTTTGCATGTCTATGCTACAGGAGGAAATGGTGGTGTTTAGGTTGAGGGAGCACTATCCTTTGACCATGGTGATACAGGAGAGGCTTATAGACGCAGATTGGGGACACATGCGACTATGCAGCCTAGAGCACGTACACGAGTGGTCGAATCTGAGGGCACATTCAATGTAGCTATCAGATCTCATAGAGCGATGGCATACGCCTATAAGGAGCTTCCATTTGTCGATGGGGAAGGCTTATGTCACACTACTAGATGGGGAAGGCTACAGTCACACTGCTAGATGTGTGGTGAATCCTGTGAGTATCTATTAGAGGTGCATACCAAGAGTATGTATTGGAGGGTTTGGATCCATTCTTGAGGGAGTGCTTTGGCAGACAACGACAACGATTACCCATACAACGATCATGGTTGTTGTGGAGGGGGGCACTAGAGCAGAGGCTACCAAGGCTAGTAGTATACCTAGCCTCACTGATATGGCAGATGTTGCCAGATCATGCAGGATACAGGTGGCCGATTGGTTGGGCACGAGTGCTAAGCACTCTACTATAGGAGGAGGGAGCAATCTATTGCTGGGGATAGATGATCCTGGCTGAGCTATATCATGATTTGCACATGTGTGCATACTAGACCTAGCACACTATAGGACCAAGACTAACGCTATTGATGGTCTGGTCATGGAAGCACATTGGAGTCACACGGCCTATCATTCGACAGGAGACTAGGCAACTTGGGGAGCCATTCACTTGTAGATACCAGCCTCCCATCTAGTATACATCAACAGAGTCTATGGGGTTCTGGTGCTAGTGCATTAATGAGATCATCATGTTTGAGTGGGCTCCCTATGATGGGGTAGAGCAGTGGGGGAAGACACTAGCAGCAGGTGGTGAGGATGACACAGAGGATAAGATGTACCTCCCGTATACATAGACTGACTGCTAGATCATTGGTTGATCCATGCATGTGATCATGTGCTATATGCCCTCTCAAGTGCGATGATAGTTTGGCAGGACATAGGACATAGTACCAAACAGATTCTTATATCCTATTGTGTTGTGAGAGTATGGTTGACTATGGGGACATGAGACCACTGTATGATTGGCTCAAGCTTCTTGGTTGGGGATGGCAATAGTGCCATGGGTGCATGGTCATGATAGGGGAGACACAAGTATGACACCAGCTTATGCATAGTGGTGGGTAGCCCACCAGCAGGTCAAGCTTATAGTGCCAGGGCATCTCCACTGGTAGAGCAGGCACAGGGGGAGGGGGATGGAGTAGGGGATGGTGGGCAGGCAACTATGATGCCACCACCAGCACAAGGGGCACATGAGGGATTGCATAGGTGCAGAGTTTGAGCAAGGAGAGGGCAAGGGCTAGCACCAGTACATGGGCCACCACAAATAATACCCCAAGCATAGGTACAGGCATAGCCCTAGGCACCACCATAGTCACCGTCATAGGCACTACCACAGGAACCTCCACAGGGAGAGGACCCATACATGGTTAGGGCCGAGTGGGATAGCTTATAGATAGAGGTAGCCTGCCTATAGGGGATAACACAGGAGTAGTAGGCATGAGCAGATAGCTTAGAGTAGGCCATGGGGGCCATACAGGTAGAGCTGCAGGTGTAGAGGGCTAGGAGTGATAGTGCATAAGAGGCCTTAGCAACCCTACAGGCACATGTGAATGTAGGGGAGTTTGCAGGGATGGGCACCCACATAGGGGTAGAGAAGCAAGCAGAGCTGGAGAGGCTCTGAGCAGAGGTAGCCACATTACAGGCCGAGTGGGCCACCCATCAGGCGTAGCTGGATGGATACCATAGGTAGAGGGACATAGCCATATAGATGGTAGAGCCTAGGGCAACCATCTCAGTGATGCATGAGGCCCTCGCAGTTAGCCGAGCAGAGACACAGGCCATACGAGAGGTAGTCTATTATAGGTCACTTTATATTGAGGTCGTGCCTATTGAGTGGCGATAACCAAACTTTAAGAGGGGAGCCAACTCATGGATTTTAGGTTGTAGAGCTAGATCAGAGTAGTCCGTAGAAAAATAGAGACCTTCTTGAGGGGGGGATTCAGGGGGGGCAGGGCCCTCACAGCCAGTGACCTAAGTTTATTTACTGGTAAGTGTTTTGATAGATATGTGCAGATGCAGCAAGTTTTTGATAATGCATTTGTACTACATGATTCTATATGATTTGTATATGGACTATGCAGACACTATTTTTTGAGATATATACATGACATGATTCAATGACTCTATATGTGTATGGATTTATGTGATGTATATGATGTGGATATTGATGCTTGTGATGTAGGATGTGATGTTTCTTATGATGTATGTATATGTACGTGATTCCCAACATGTGTGTGATGCAAATTAGTGGGCGATTACGAGATGTATGCATTGTTTTATTTTATGTGGATGCACTATATATATATATATATTTATGATGTATATGCCCCTAGATGTGATGAATGTATGCAACTAATGAAATAATCTAATGCAATTTAATAAAATAAACTAAAAATGTCTACTGAACACTAAATGAGACGAATCAAATGAACACTAATGCAATGGAAAATGAATGAATGCAATAATGAGAAGTTAATTCAATCTAATGGAAATGAACTAATGAATGAATATCTATCATAACTGTCACTCATAGAAATCCAGTAGCGTAGCATAGGAGGGGGGAAATAAATAGAACTTTTTCTTAAGCATGACTCGAATGAAACCCTATACTACATGCATCCTAACTACATGATATCAAGAGATTCTATTGTGTTTATATGGAGAGCACACCTTAAGTTAATTTTGCAAATTAGCTTATGCATTATATGCTATAGAAGCATAAATAACATGAATCTTTTGCGTAGACTAGACATACAAAGCCATAGAGACTTTAGGATGATAGGTGTAGTTTGCATAGTCATGATGGATCAAATGTCATATACGCAATAGAGAGGTCTAGGCACACCCAAATTCTTTTAGGGATCTTTGGTGGGATGTGTGCTAACCCGTTGCCCCCATTACGTAATGCATTAACATAACCTAAAACTAACACATGAAATAAAGCCTCAAAAATAGATCATACCACAAAAATATGTGTAGTCAATGAGAGCCATTCTGGTACAACCAAAATATGAATGATCAAGGTGCACCATAAAAGCTTTCACTAACACACAAAAAATAAAATCAATAAAAAAGAGACCTTATGACCAAGTAGTCATTTAGTCCACAGTTCCTACCAAGAACCTTAGGTCTAGAACTGAATGTTGCAATATTGCCTATAGGAAAGATTCATCCTATAGAAGTGTGTCAAGTTGAAATGTCAATGATCATAAAATCATGCATTTTCGACAAGGGTTGTGAAGTGAACAAGTTTTGTGAATCATTAAATCTCAAATGGTGATTTTGTGTAAGTCCAATTGTGGTCACTATTGTGAAAAATCTTAGTGTAATGGGAGTGACAATCACTTGACGAAAAAAAAAAAGCCTCACGGACTAGAGGTCTTTCAGTGATGGAAGTGAAACAAAGCCTCGCAAACAAGAGGTCTTTTTATTGGATGCATGAAATGCAAAAGGCTAGATTAAACTTTGCACAAGGGAAATAGAATGGTGGAATGGAGTGAAGTGAAATGAGCCTTATAGACAATGGATCAAATCATTCTTTTTTCAGGAACATTTTTTGAATTTTTTGGATTTTTGGATTTTTTGATTTTTTTTGGATTTTTGTTGGACTATAAACACTGTACAAGAACTACAAAGGCTCAAGCATAGAACCACTTGAGATGCTAGATATTTATAGGATTAGGGAGTGGATCTCCCTCTAGAGTAGCAATCTGATATGCCCCAGAACCATATTTGGCTATAATGATAAATGGACCTAACCAATTTGCCTCAAACTTTCCTTTCTTTTCATTGTTATGGAGGTTCTTCATATTATGCTACAAGACTAAGTCACCCACTTCAAACTCCCATGGCTTGACTTTCTTGTGATACTAAAGCTAAAGGTGATTTTGATACACATGGAGGTGGTTTAGGGCATTGAGTCATCTCTCATCAAGGAGTGCCAACTCTTGCAAGTGAGCAACTCATTATTCTTCTTCCGATATCAAATGCTTGAGAGAGATTCTAAGGGAAGGGAGCTCAATTTCAATGGGAAAGATGGCTTCGAAACCATAAATAGGGGAAAATGAGGTGGCTCCTATGGGGGTGCTGATGGAGGTATGGTAGGCCCAAAGGGAAGGAGAAATTTGGATGTACCAATCATGGCCAGCTGCATCAATGATTTTTTTAAAGATTTTCAAGATGGTTTTATTGGTAGCTTTAGCTTGGCCATTGCCTTGGGGGTAGTATCTGGTGGAAAAATGCTGGGTGATTATGAATTTCCTACATAGTGTGGCGACCTCTTGATTTTTGAAGGGGGTTCTATTATCAGTCATAATATCTTGAGGTCTACCAAAATGACAAATAATGTAGTTTAGGATGAACTTGGAGATCTTTTTTCAAATGATGTAGGTTAATGGAATAGTCTCAACCCACCTTGTGAAGTACTTAGTGGCGGTAATAATGTACTTGTGGCCATTTGAGGAATTTGGGTATACGTGACCAACAAGATCAAATATCCAATGAGAAAAGGACCATGGGGTGATGGTGGGCTGAAGGTCTTGGGCGGGAGCGTGTATCAAATCACCATGTTGCTAACAAGGAACACATCTTTTCACAAACTGATATGCATCTGCTTCCATAGTGGGCCAATAGTAACCTGTCCTAAGAAGCTTTTTCACTAACGTAAGGCCACTAGAGTGGGCACCACAAATCCCTTGGTGAACCTCTTCTAACATCGTTCTAGTTTCATATAAATTGAGACATCGGAGGAGGGTTCCATCAAAGTGTTTCTAGAAAAGTGTGTCACCTAGGATGGTATATCGGGCAGTTTGGCAGACAAAATTTTTGCTTTGGTTTGGGGTGAGTGCTATGGGAATGGTTTTGTGACATAAATAGGCCAAGATGTTAGCATACCATGGAGACTCAGGACCAACAATCTCACACACCAACTCCGAATCAGTTTGCTCATATGCAAGAGTAAAAAGATTCTCAACGAGAAACTCACATTTAGGACTATATTCTGGCATGGAAATCATAGAGGCAATAGTAGCCATGGAATCTGATGCTTTATTATTAGCCCTTAGAATCTGCTAAAAAATAATCTCTATAAAATGCTGCTTAAGATCCTCTACTATTCTGCGGTAGGGCAACAATTTCTTATCCTTGGTGTGGTATTCATCCGTGACTTGTTTAATGACCAACTGTGAGTTTCCAAAGACAAGAAGGTTTTTGATATTCCATATAATAGCTTGATGTAATCCTATGATTAAACCTTCATACTAAACTATATTGTTTGTGCAAGGGAATGAGATTTTATAAGACTTAGGAATGAGGTCTCCTTGTGGTGTCACAAACGAAATTCCTGCCCCCGATCCCTTTTGTGTAAAGGATCCATCAAAAAATAATTTCCATGGTGTAGTAGAGGCTAGGGTCATAATTGTGTCATCTAGAAAATTGGCTACAATGGGATGGTCCCCTTGAAGAGGAGCTTCAGTAAGCTGATCTGCAATTACTTGTCCTTTAATGGCCTTATAATCTTTACAAACAATGTCGAATTCACTTAAAATGAGGACCCATTTTGTTGCTCGACCAGTGAAGACGGCTTTTGATAACAAATACTTGAGTGGATCTATCTTGGCAATGAGATATGTAGTATGATTGAGCATATAATGACGTAGTTTTTGTGTACAAAAGACTACAGCCAAACATGCTCTCTCAATAGTAGTGTAGTTTAACTCATAGCCAATGAGTGTTTGACTAAGGTAATATATGGCTTGCTCACTCCCCTTATCATCTAATTGTGCCAAAAGTGCTCCTAAGGTAACTGAAGTAGCTGAAATGTATAGAATCAATGGTCATCCTACAACTAGAGGTACTAAAACTGGAGAATTAGCCAAATATGTCTTAATTTGTTCAAATTCTTTTTGGCATAGACAATCCCATTGAAACTTGTTTCCCTTGCGAAGCAAATGCTGAAGTGGATGGACTTTATTTGCTATTTGTGACACAAATCTCCTAATAGATTGTAACTTTCCTTGAAAACTACGGAGTTTCTTCAGTGTGGTAGGTGGAGGCATATCCATGATGGCCTTCACTTTTGTTGGATCTACCTCAATACCTCTTGTTGACACAATATAGCCTAAAATTTTTCTTGATTTGACCCCAAATACACACTTCTTAGGATTAAGGCACACTTTGTATTTCTCCAACTATCAACAATAGTGGTACAAACATCCATGTGCGATTCTCTTGTCTTCAATTTTCCTAGAATATCATCAACATAGTCCTCCATTATGACATGTAGAAGATCATGGAATATGGTAGTCATTGTGCATTGATAAGTGGCACCGATATTTTTCAAGCCAAAAGGCATGACTTGATAACAAAAGGTTCCCCATGGGGTGGTAAATGCCATTTTATGTTGATCCTCTTCTACAATTCTGATTTGGTTATAACCAGAAAATCCATCGATCAAAGACAACATCTCATGTCTAGCAGTCAAATCCACTATGATATCTATGTTAGGAAGTGGAAAATCATCCTTAGGACATGCGAGATTTAAATCTCAAAAATCTGAACAAACATGGATGCCACCAGATGCTTTGCCTACAGGAACAATGTTGGAAACCCACTCAGGATAGTCAATAGGACAAATGAACTTTGCCTCTAACATTTTTTGCAATTTTGTTTTGACTAGGAGTGCTACCTTAGGGTGCATTTTGCACAACTTTTTCTTCACTGGTTTAATCTTGGGATCAACTGTCAAATGATGCACAACCAAATCTGTGTCTAAGCCAAGCATGTCTTTGTATGTCCATGCAAAATTAATTTTTCCCTTTTTTAAGAATTCAGTCATGGCTTTTTGTTCCTCAAGACTTAAGGTAGCAGCAATGTAGGTGATTCATGGATTATCCTCTATTCCCAAATTGACTTGAATTGTGTCTTCATTCAAAATAGGTGACTTTTTTGGTGGCTAAGATCTAAATGGAAAGTCAAGCTCTCTCTCTTTTGGCACCTCTAGGAGGTTTTCACCAGAAGATGCATCCTTTATTTTATCTTTTTCTTTATCCAAAAGTGCCCCAAAGGAGTTTTCACTAGAGGATGTTTCTTTTGTTTTTTCATTTTTACTTTTTTTTTCACTTTTGCAACTAAGAGAGTTGGCTTGGCTACCAAAGTAGGCTTCCTCATTGTATTAGATCTCATGTTTGTAATCTCAGAGACTCTTAAGGCCAAAGAGTGCCACCACTACTTCATCAAACTTACATATATCGAGAGCTGGTGGTGTATCTTGAAGGTCACAGTCTATCATGTCCGGGTTAATGAGAGGTAAGTTGATGGATGAAAGGTCATCTATTGTAATGGTGTGAACATAGTTATCTAGGTCATCCTCAATGTATTGGAAAGGTACTTCAAAGAATTCCTCCTATTCAGTCTCAGAATCATGTTCAACCGTACAATAGTTGTCAGCAAAGGATACCTTAGGTTTAATGAAGCCCAATCCACATCCTTTAGGATAGCTATTAGCTTCTAAAGGTTGTCTAATTCCATCTTCTTTTGATCTAAGGCTGGTACCATGATAGCCCATGTTTTCAATAATGGGAGGTGCCTTAAAATATTTATCCTTAGAAAACTCCACAGGTTCATCCTTTCCATCATAATATAGCCAATCTAGGATATTATCTTCCATGTGCTCATCACTAAGTGAACCCCAACGCTCAAATGTTGTCTTGCTAACTTTTATTGTTTCCTTATTAGTAGAAGGTGATAATTGAGAAGGTTTTCCAAAGGAATGGGGGGAGAGTGGTAGTTGTCCAACACACAAGGCATTTTCAAACTTATACTCTTCCATTCCTAAATCAGCAAAAGTAACCTTCTTCCTTGTGGTGTTAATTTTAGTATCTTAAACCTTCTCTTTTCCCTTGTGGGAATTTGAATTCTCATTAGCTAATTTTGGTACTATTTTGGAAGGTGGTTCTGTTATCATGAGAGACTTAGGTATAAATTTGGCAAACTCACTTATTGGACAAAAATTTACTAGTGCACCTTCCAATCTTTTACAAAATGCAAAAGGAGTGGGATCCCCTGGGATTGTGATCTCTCTTCCTTGGTGGGGAAATTCCAAGGATTGATGATAGGTAGATGGGACTGCCTTTAGTGCATGTATCCACGGTCTACCAAGCAAGATGTTATGGGGTAAATCCAAGTCTAGGACATGGCATTTAGTATTTATGATGACTGGTCCAACTTTTAGAGGCAACATGATAACTCCTTTTGATTCTCTTTCCCTCTCATCATATGCTTTTATTGTGATCCTTTTATTAACATCTAGAAGATCCTCTAGCAGTCCCAAGAAGTGAATCATTTTCAATGTACAAAGGTTCAAACCGAATCCATTGTCTATAAGGACTCTTTTAATCTTATGTCATTGTATAAGGAATTCAATGTGGAGCAAAAAATTATGGTGAGGATCAAGACCTTGGAAAACTTTATCTATGAAGACAAGGTGTTGTTGGGCAGCAAGATTTCCAATCATATCAATGAATTGGGAAGCATTAATGTTTTCAGGAACACGAGACTCTAAAAGAGCCTTCTCCAAGATCTCTTTATGGATGGGTGATGTTTTAAGAAGCTCAAGAATGGATATTTGTGCAAGAGTCTTACCTAGCTGGGACAACACATCATAGCAAGGGCCTTTGTGAGGTGGATGGCACAGTAGGCACATGTGGCATTGATGGATTAGCAGTATTGGGAGTGGCGGCTTGCAAAGTGAGTCTTCCCCATTGAGTGGTTGCATCACAATCGGCTGCTTGTAAGACAAGGGTATTCACATGAATATCTACCTCTTCAATGTGACCACACAAGGAGTCAAATCCACATATATCGCTGGTTTCTATCTTACCACACAAGGAGTCAAATCTTGATATGTGGTTAGTAGAATAATCACAAGGTAATGCATTTGATGTGGAAGCTTGATTCACATTTTTGTTATTGTTATTATCATTGTTGTGATTGGGAAATGGTTTTTGTAATATCTTCAATTTAGCATTTTTAGAGGTTGGACCTCCTTCTACTTCAATTTCCCCATCATCAACAAGATTTTGGATAAAAACTTTGAGTTTGATACATTTGTTGGTGTCATGTCCTTTGATACAGTGGTATTTACAATATTCATTTCCCCTATACCACTTTGACTTTGGTTGATTTTCATCAAAAGGACGTGTGTTAGGAAATACCATCAATTTGTGATCCACTAATTTTTGAAAGATAGCCTCCAAAGGTTCATGAAAGTTAGTGAACTTTCTATTTCGATCATAGTAACGATTGTAGTTGTTGTTGTGTTGAAAGAATTGTGTTTGATTATGAGATTGTTGATTCCCTTGATTGTCATGATTTGAATGGTTGTTGTTTCAATTGTGGTAGTTGTTGTTGTTCCCTCCTTGAAGATTTTTGACATCAGTAACACCATCATGTGTAAAACCCTTATTCTTGGACCAAAATTTGGGTTTGCTATTGTTGTTTGACTCATTTTTGGAGGATGATGAACCATAATGTTTAATGGTACCTTTTTCCAAAAGTCCATTTTCAATATTCTTGCCCTTTTTTACTAAAGTGGAAAAGTCTTCGAGGCTAGCCATTTTCATGTGGAAAGAAATTTCAAGTATCAAGTTCTTGATAAATATATCCACAAGATGGGAGTCTTCAATTTTATATGGCATATGATTAGCAAGATGTCTCCACCTTTGTAGGAAGTTGGCAAAAGTTTCTCCATTTCATTGTTTTGTGTTGCACAAGTCACTCAATGAGGCATGATGTTCAATGTTGTAAGAGTATTGTGCTATAAAATTGCTTGTCAAATCATTGAAAGAAGTAAAGGAGCTCTTAGGTAAATTCATTAACCACTCAAGTGCGGGGTCTCCAAGACTTCGTGTGAAGAGCCTCTTAAGATAGTCATCACTATAGGCTACTTCTTGGCACAAAATAGAAAATTCTTTGAGATGGGTGACGGGGCATCTCTCTCCTGTATACTTGTCAAATTTAGGTATTTCAAAACTGATTAGAAATGGTACCATATTAATGGATTTATCAAATGGAAAAGGAAAAATTTCTTCAAAAGAGATCCTTCACCCCTTTGATGTTCATGTTAAGGACCAAATTTCATAATTCTTGGAATTGTTGAGCCAAATCTTGATTTGGTTGCACTTGTGATTGTTGGGGGTTCACAAATCCACCTCCTAAATTGTAGGAGTCAAAAATGTAGTGTGAGGTGGTGGAGGTACTCCACTTTGGCCAATGTATTGATATGTAGTTGTTGGAATTGGTACAGATGTCTTTACCATAGTGGTTGGCACTTGTAAATAATAGGAGTGCATTGGTTGACTTGGAATTGCCATTGGTTGGGTAGGCACTTGTCCAATGCCTAAGCATCCCATAGTTGAGGTTGTCAAGGTAGATTGTGGAATACTAGCATGTGTGGTAACATTGGGCATGACACTAATGATTTGTTGAATATGTTTTGCACTCAATTAAAATGTGGGTTGTGTTGAAGTGCTAGATGTAGTCATAGCACTAGTTGTTACCATGGTTTCTTTCCCTTTGCTAGAAGTTGGAGCTACATTTGAAGTGGGCAACATGGGTGCACCACCTTTTGTAATTTATCTAAACAAAGTGTTCTCATCAAAGCTTGGGGGAACATTAACACCATCCTTGACCAAATTTAAGTATATCTCAGTTTTTTTTGCCCTAATGGATTTTTCCATCATTTCAACATTGTAGGGGTCTTCAAGGAATGTCCTGACATCACTAGGTACATCGTTAGGGTCAATAGGATCTTCATCTTGGTATACTTCTTCATAATTATCCCCCAAAGTTGTCTTATGGAAGGGATCTTTTGGTTCTCATGTGGATGTTGAGTTAGGCATACCAAGGTTTGAACTAGAGGGAATTGTGTTCCCTAATGAAGTTGTGAGTGGAGAAAAAAGATTCTCCATCTCTAATTGCCTCAATGATTCTCACAAACGTGATATGGGATTAAATGTGAACCTTCCTGATCGTGTGTGTACCATACAAGAGTGACCAAGCCAATGGGTGGAAGATTATGGAAGAAAAAGAAAATGAGGATGAGAGCTATTAACCTTATGTGATTAAAGGGTCAACTACACAAGTGTGAACAAAAGACCTTGGTTTAGCAAACAAAGTTTGATTAGACGATAGTAGTATCTTTCTCCTACCAAAGATAGCCAAGTGATCTTTAGGCAAGAAAAGACACGAAGTTGATTGCTCACTATTTGGAGATGGACTTGTGATCCCAAATAAGTAAGTGTGATTAGGATAATTTTTTTCTTATAGATGAAAGGTCTAATGTCGCAATGTCAAAAGATGTTTTAAGGTTTAAGCTCTCTAGAAGAAAATTTGAAAATGGAAGACTAGGAGTTTGGAAAGATGGAGGTAGATATGAAAAGATGAAAGTGTTGTGGTTACTAATGTAGTTAACTCAATCCTCGTTCACTGGAAATAAAAACCTTGGGTTCACTCCTGGGAAAGCAGACCAATTTTGATATTTTCCATTGTATTCAATTCTATCATAATGGTCTTGTCTAGCTTCTTCCTTTTGAATGTCTTTGATTGCATATTGGAATTGTTTGTCACTGTGTGCTAGGTTCTTCCTTTCCTTGTAGATGGGTGGTTTTGACAACTTCACTTTCTTATGTTTGACTTGGTTGACTTTATCGGTTATGGTAGGAATAAAAGAAGACCCAAACTTCAAGTACCCAAAAACTTTGCAATAAGATGTGACTAGACTCAACCAATTTCAAAATGCAAACTACCAAAATTTACCATGAGTCAAGAAGACCTCACTTAACCTATCTCACTCAATGAAAGGTTACCTCACAATTTCACTCGTTTTAGAACTTGTTTAATGTTTTGGCTTTGGTTTTGAATGTTTGAACAAGCATGCTGAACATGCCAACAACCCTCATAAGGCTATCTCTAGGATGAACAAGGCTTATCTAAAGGGCATCCTCGATATACACAAGGTATGTGAGGCTCAAATCTATAGATGAAAGTAAATACTACCACATAGCCGAGGGGAGATGGTAACCCAAATCTCCTCCTTCACTTTCCAAAGGTATAAAGTTCTTTGGGGCTTAGCCAAGGGTGACAATATTCCACTTCCAAGAGAGATGTCTTTTGATTCACCTCCTAATTTTTATACTCTGCCAGAACATTGGAGTTGAGGTTGTCACAAGGGCTGATGAAATCTCCAAGAAAGCCTCCTAAAAAAAAGAAAAATAAAACTATTTATTTCTTGTGCACCCAAGATCACCCGAAGGCACGAGGGGAGAGAATACGTAAGTGGTCTTGGGGTTTAAAAGACACTTGTTCTTTCCCAATGAAGCTTTAAGTTTTCTATCTACTTGAAAACACTCATGATTAAAACATGCAAGGTTCTTTCCAACTTGAAATAGTGCCAACGTAAATAAAGATGTGGATTCGTCGAAGAGAAAGTAAAGCGAGTGCATGAAAGTAAAATGCTGAAAATAAAAATGCGAAAAATAAAGTCAATTTACTTTAGGGCATTCAAGAGTGTATGATTTCATTTTAAGCACCAAACCCAAATGTGATCTAGCCTAGGCATATATGTCCATTTTAAGCACCAATTCCAAATATTGTCTAGCCTAGGCATACATGTCCATTATCCTTTAAAGCATTCAAGATGGTGTGAATTCTTTTTAAGCGCCAAATCTAAAATTGTCTTCTACCCTAAACATTCATGTCCATTTTAAGCACCAAAGTCCAAATGTTAGCTACTCTACACATTCATATCAATTTTAAGCACCAAGTCCAAATGTTAGCTAACCTAAACATTCATGCATTCAAATGAAAGTGTTTAAATCTATACAAGTTCATTAGCCCTTAAGGTTTAAGTGATAAAAATCACTACAAATCTCCTTTAGTGATAAAAATCACCATTGGTTTTGCATTTTAGATTTTTTAAGGTTAATTCTCTACATCAAAACCATCAGTCAAAGCCTACAAGCCAATCAGTTAGCAAAAATTATTGTTAAAAATTGCACAATTTGCTAAAACGCGAAGATGCCAAAATTCAGGCGCAGACGCTAGTCTACAAAGACGATGAAACACATAAATGAAAAAACACGTAGACAAAAAACTCAGAGACGACAGAAGAAACTATGTATGGTTTTAAGGAAAACTATACGATTTTTCAGATGGAGACGACAATGTGAAGTGCGGAGATGCCAAAAGTTGGAGATGACAAACTAAGGGCCGCACACAATGCAGACGATAAAATGAATTCATAGAAGACAAAGTATACCTCGTAGACGATAGATTGAACTTCACAAATGAAAAAGCATACCTCGCAGATGATAGATTGAACTTCAAAGATGACAAAACTAAGTTCAAAGATGATAGATTAAACTTCAGAGATGATAGGAGACACTTCAGAGATGACTAAATAGTTTAAGAAAAAATGTAAGTATGGTTTGAAATATTGCAGAGA
Source organism: Cupressus sempervirens (assembly GCA_028749045.1). Lineage (NCBI taxonomy): Eukaryota > Viridiplantae > Streptophyta > Pinopsida > Cupressales > Cupressaceae > Cupressus > Cupressus sempervirens. Next base: position 703,285,741 of record CM053786.1, on the reverse strand, counting down.
TGCTAAAGAGTGGAGATGCTGGTTTGCATAGACGATAATCATAGATGATGCTATGACCTGCATAGATGACAATGCGATGTTTTACAACTGAACAAGAGTTGTTTGTGAATTTTTGAAATGAAACTAGGGATGTGGGTCCCACCAAGCATGCCAAAATGTGTCCAAGAAAATGTGACCTATTAGTAGCATGAGTTAACAAAAAAAATTAGTTAAAAACCTTGAAAGTATAGTAAAGATTCATCAGAATGCAAGGAACAAACACTAACTAATGCTTGCTTGAGTTTTGCAACCCTAAGTAGCTAACAAACCCAATCTTTCTACCACCTCTACAACTCAAAAAAGGCACCCATAAGAGGCCTTGTTGGTGTGTTAAGATGGAGAGGTATGTTTTGTGTGCTCTCCCAAACACAACAATGGAGTGATTCTCTTGAGTGGATATGCAAGTGTGAGTAAAAATGAAATATGAATCTAGGCTAGATGAAATGAAGAACACCTCAAGAAATGGCTATGGAGAAAGCCATACTTGAAGGTATTCAAGGATGAAACTATGGAATGAAACTAAGAAACTAATGAGATATGCAAGCTAAATTAACAAGTAAATGCAAAGAAAATATAAATGTAAATGAAAACTAGCTAAACCATGCAAATGCAAAGCTAAACCAGCTACCAAATGGTTAGTATACACCTACAAAATCACTATGAGAACTCTACTAATGCAAGCTCAAACTACCATGAAAGCTCAAACTATGAATGCAAACTCAAATCGCAAACCAACATGATAAAAATGCAATAAATGAGAGATGCTAATGCTTGAGACAAGCCCTCTATTTATAGGCTTGAGGGAGGGCTTTGTGAGGTGGCATCCATGTAGATGCCACACAAGGTGACATGCAAGCCATGCAAATGGTCAAGAATTCAAAATGCCATCTCACACATGTGTGAGCACACTCTTAGGCTAATGAGGGGGATTAGGGAGATGATTTGGAATGATAAAGTGGGATTAGAGAAGAAATAAGCTTAAGAGGATGAAAATGATAGTTATAGGTTAGGCTTAAGATTAAATTAAATGAAATTTAATTTAATCATGGGTTTAGAGAAATTAATAAGATGTGGGGAATTTAAATAAATAAAATTTATTTAAAAAGAGGAATATGGAGGATCATGTGTTAAATTAATTTAACACATTAAGGCTAGGAGTATTTAAATTAAATTTAAATACCTAGGAGAATGAACTCATTTAATTAATTAGTTTAATTAAATAAGTAGAGGAATGTGAGCAATATAATTAATTACAATGTCATAGGCAATATTAATAAATTAATAGTCTTTAGGGATGATTTTAATCGTCTACAAGCACAACATTCCATAGATCCACTGGTGATGCTTGAAAAGACAAAGGAATGCCTAGAAATCAGAAAATCTCCTCGTGAGTGACCCATTTCCATTCAAATTAGTTAAGCCAAGGTGGCACTGGAAAAAAGGATTGGCAATAATAGAGTGTTTTATGCCATTGAATAGTAGAGCCAGAGGCTTGACAAAAAAGTATAAAGACAATTTAAGGCATTATTGATGTTTTCTTCATCCTCCAAAAGATTAAGAAATGAATCATTAGTAAAATGACCATCGACCACCTAGGAAGAGGATTCTGGTAAAGAGATACCATGAACTAAACTTGAAAACATAAAGTGGGCTAGTAAATAGCCAAACCCTTTAGCAACAAGAACATAAAGTGCCAAAGCCAAAGGGCAACCTTGCCTGATGTAACAAAAAATCCCACAAAGGCATTAGATTAGGAGTTATTGATGGTAATGCAAGCATTAGCATCTCCAAAGAGCATGTCCATGGACTATAGAAAATTGGGACCAAAATTAAGAGCTTGTCGCATAGCCAAAATGAAAGGCCATTAAATCGTATCATAGGCTTTTGCAAAATCTATTTTTAAAGAAGCATCCATTTGCTTGGACTTGTGAGCCCACTCCATACCTTCCTAGATAGCAATGATGTTGTCAAGAATATATTTAGGCTTGATAAAGCTAGTTTTCTCAGGCCATACAATTAAAGGTAGGAGGTGGCAAATTTTAAGAGAAATTTCCTTAGTAATAATCTTATATGACACATTAAGAAGGGTAATGGGCTACTAATTGAAAATATCCTCAAGATCTCTAGCTTTATGTATGAATTTAATGTTTCCTTTTTTGATAATTGCTCCTGGGATTTTAGAATGATAGGCTTCAAGATAAACTTTGTGCTAATCTAGACCAATATACTCCTAGAGGTGTTTGTAAAATTCTCAAGAAAACCTATCACACCTAGGGGACTTATTATTTGGCATGGAGAAAACTACCTCTTTAAGGTCTTAGAGGGTAAGAAGTTTCTCACAGAAAGCATGTTGCTCAACTACTAAGCAGTTTGGAGTAACAAATATACACTTTTTGAGAGATTTCTCTTGAGCAACCAAATTTCCCTATGAAGCAAAAACATTCTCATAGTGATGAAAAAATTCTTGTAGGATGTTAGGGAGACTAGAGAGAACAAAAGTGCCTTGTTTGATTTTTTTAATCCTAAATTGGTATGATGGGCTCGAAGAGCCTGAAAGAATTCCTTTGAAGCTTTATCTAAAACCTCCAACCAATGGAGGTGACCTTTGATTTGGGCCCGTCAAGCAACATAATTATCTACAACCTATTTGTCATGGTGAAGTTTGGCAAGTTGAATTTGCAAATCAACATCAAAAGGATTAAGGGTGAGAGTCTCTGAAGCTTTTTTGAGTGTAATGATAGTGGCTTCACAAGACCTCCTTCTGAAAACTACTAGCTACCATCCATAGATGCACATAATACAAGTGGTTCTAGTAATGACATCATTCCACCACTAAATCCACCCTATTTGGGAATGCGAACATGGCTTTAGATTCCAAACACATAGGATATGAGCTATATTGGAAGCATGCATCAACATAGATGTGCTAAGAAAAAATTGCAACTTGACAACTCTCTGAATAGCTATTTGCCATGAAATGGCAAAATAAATGTGATAGTGGTTAGATAATGTCACATCTGGCAAGGGAATGCCAAGTAAATCTTGATCTTTAGAAAAGGAGAAAAATATTGTGTAGTAATTATGGAACGATTGAGATATTTTAAAATGCAGTCAGAGCCAACTCAAAAGTTGGACCAAGTGTACCAAACCCCACTATGTTGGCCATGGTTAGTATTGGGATCAAAAGGCACAATTTATTGCACATATAGTACCAAACTTACCTTTCCTTAGCTATCTAGCAAAAAGGAAAAATGCCATCTTTTTTAGTGGCCAACTCAACCATATTGAAGTCACCACACATAACTCATGTAGCTAGAGGCAAGTTGTCAGCCAGCCAATCCCACAATTGAGATCTTTCTATAGCATCATTAGGAGCATAAACATTAATGACTCCAAAAGAATGATTGTTAATAGAAAGAAAAAGCCAAATGATTATGTGCATGGGGTCAGAAATGTATGGAATAATAACAAAATGAAGATGAGGTGACAAGAGAGTAACTACACCATCTCTGCTAGCATCATGTTGAGAAGAGAACATAATGCCATCTAGCCAAATGATGTGACATGAAAATGAAAGCATGAAACTAGAGATCTGAACTTCTTGCATAAAAAGAAAATCTAAATTTCCAAGTCTATGATAGGTATCCTAACATAGTAATTTCTAGAGAGGTTTGTAAGACCTCTCACATTCCATGATAGAGAATTCATGAAAATTCTTCCACATCTTCCTCATCCTCAAGAGAGGAGTAACTATTCTGCAAGAAAGTAGAAATTGGGTTAAAGCCAAAAGGAAAATCCTCTAGACTAATGGCCCGTCATTTCTCCTCTGGTTTCTTAGCACATCTAGGAGGACTGCGAGAATTTCGTACATTCTAAGTCACTATGGAAGAAGCAATAAGAGGGGTATGAATCACAATCAAGGTGTTAGCCCTGGTGGCTACCTTAATCCCCTATGAGCCAGGGTTTGAAAAATAGAAAACACTAGGGTTTGGTTTTGAAAAAACTACTTGTGTCCCTAAAGTGGCTATGGTTTATGCTCGTATTGAGATAGGAGGAACCAAAATGACAACTATATTTGATTGTTTAGGAGCCAAGGGAGCCTTGCCCTTGTGCCCACTAGTAGTCCATTCTTCCTTTTCCCCTTTTGTAGGTTTGGTAGGAACCTCTTTAGGCAAGTAACCCTAGGCACAACCAAAGGGAAATCCCTAATCTTGTTCTCCATTGAATAGCACCTATAGTAAGCATTAGGTAGGTTCAAATAAAGCACCTTCTGAGAGAAGGATTGAGATCCAATCTATATTTTCGTAGAATCCTTGACATTCTTGGAAAGATCAAGCTAAATGAAAATGTGTTTTTGAGGGCAAGAATTGAAAAAAATATCATGTTAATTTGTGATAAATTTTCCAAGAGTATTAGCAATGGACTCAATAAAAGACCAACATGGCAAGGGTAAACCTGGGAACTCTACCCACATAGGAACCCTAAGCTTTTTGTCATCAGAGATAGTGAAGTCTTTCGACCATCTTTGAAAAAAAAGGTAGGGAAGATGACATAGACCAAGGACCATTGCTAAAAACTATGTCTACCTATGACAGGTTGGAAAATAAAAATTAAAAAAACCTTTCGTAAGGTTTTGCATAGTGTCTAGGTAGACTCCATGAGGAGTCCAACTCTTGTTAACCCATTCTTAGAGCATAGCTTCAGGAGGAGTCCTATCCACGAAATACCCTATTAAGGTATGTTGTTCTAACCAATCACAAGTAGCATCAAATTCTTGTAAATGAAGGGTAATATTAGGATTAACTCATGAAAAACCTTTAGTATGAATTTGCAAGGATGTTTGTTCAATGGAGGCGCCATGGATTTTTGAAGCAGTAGTGTGAACACCAGTATCAAAAAATGGGTTACCAATAGTTGGGGCCATAATAAACTAGCCTAAAAACTCCTATAGTAAATGCAATTTGACAAGTGGAAACAATAGAAGGGAAGCTCAGGCAGAGAGCCGTACACAAGAAAACTCAAAGATCCCATGTAACCCTAGCAGAGCGAAAACATTGAATGTTTAATAAGTTGATTGTAAAGCATCCTATATTTTTACATTTCTTTCATGTGTATTTCTAATAGCTTTCAATTCTATAACTTTTCTTTATTCAACTTCATTTGTGATCTATTCTCTACTACCATGCATCTTCCTATATTGGTTCCATT